>JACYXV010000005.1:0-14512 GCA_016859225.1 Thielaviopsis cerberus | reverse complement strand
CATTGGTAGGGTTATTTCTACCAACGTCACTCTAGCAGCAAAATGTTGCGAAAAAATAAAACAAGAATTAAGAAATAACAAATAACAAATATATCTGTCTAACAAACTAAGATCTTCCTCTACAGCGCAACACACGACAACTACATGACATGCAAATATAACTGAAAACAAAGTATCAACGAATTCCAACACAAAAAGTCCACCCACTTTGACCCGTTCAGAAACAAAACAGCAATAAGCCACAGTAACACAGGCACGAATATCCACGATGGAAAACAAGAAATCAAAAGACGTATAAAAAAACCAAAATGACAAAGACAAGATTGTCTAGTTTAATAAAGGAAAGAGGCAAACGAAAGACAAGAAGGGCAGATGGAGACAAGAGGTTTAAGGAAAAACAACCTGAGCGGCAAATATCAAAACAACGCCGGTTGAAAGAGTATAGAATGTGTGTATACATGTTGATCGATTTCAATAGCCTGAACGAAAAAGAAAGAGTATTGGAAGAGAAACGAAATAAGAACCGGAAAGCGAAGTCCCTGTAAAGAAGAAGAAATACTACCAGAATGAAGCCAGGATAAAAATGTCCAACGGAGACGAAGGAAAAAGAAGAAAAGAAATAAAAAGAGTATATGAAGGGTGCTGCCAAGGATAGGAATGAAGAAGACAAAAGTAAAGAAAAAAAAAAAAAAAAAGTGAAAAAGAAAAAACGTCTGACAGACGCCTTGTCGCACCAAGAAACAATCAAAACCACAAGACAAAAAAAGAAAAAGGACAACACTCGCCTCGCCCTATTACTCAAAACGCGGATCCAAGTCCGCTCTTGGACTGCCTCTTGCTGAACCTGTTGCGCTTCGCCGTAACCTCATCCGGCCCCTGCTGGTTTTTGGACAAATGGCCGCGACCGGACGACGTGCTCCCTGTACCGTAGTTTTCGGCATATGCGCTCTGGCCGCCTAGTGTACTAGCTGGGCTGACGGGGCGGTTCTCGCTCATGCCGTTGTCGGCATAATTGGAGTACGATGCTTGGGAGAGCGCGAGGTCCTTGGCGCGCTCAAGCGTGTCGATCCACTCGTTGGCAATCTTGTTGTCGGGCGAAGGTGTCTTGGGTTCCTCAAAGTTATAGTGAACACCACCCTGTTAAAAGTTAGCATCATGCGACTATATATGCCGGAAACAATATACTTACAGTATCAACACACCAATGAATCATGCCCTTGGCGTCTTGCTGCGTTTTCCACACACAATCAGAGGCAAGCAGTGACAACTCCTGTTTAACCTTTTTCTCATCGCCACCCGCTGGTACCATCAGAATGCGCCCAGCAGACGTGATGATCACTAAGCGCTGTTTTCTCTTGGTTGCGCTTCCACCAAAAAACCGCGACAGCTTCTTGTGGCCATCTTCGGCCTTGGGCGAGCCCGCAGATGGCGACGTGACAACCATCAAGTCACCGAGCTTGAGCACGCGCTCGTTTGTTCTCGTCAACACAGGTGACCAGTCAATGTCAATTTGTGTCGGCGGAGGTAGCTCGTTAATCGGGGCCGAGGAACGGGGCGCACCTACGCCCGACTGTGGTCGCGTTCTAGACGGTACTGGCGCTGACGGTGCGCCACTCGAAAGGTTTCCCAACTGTATAATGTTGGGTTCTTGAGCAGGAGGAATGTATGGCCGCAGGCGGGGCGCGGGACCCTTCCATAGACTCTTCCCAAAGTACTGGCCGTCAAAGAACTCATGGTTCTTGATGTGGTCAATGGTGAGGCGGCGCGTGGGATCCAAAACTAATAAGCGCTCAACCAAGTCTCTGGCGGCAGGCGGGAAACCCGGAGGAAACTCGTACTCAAGATTGACAATCTTTTGAAATGTCAAGTACTCGGTAGCTGCTTTAAACGGTGGTCGACCGGCCAGTAGTTGATACACCATGCATCCAAAAGCCCACAAATCACTGCCCTTGCATGCGCTCTTATTCATCAGCAGTTCAGGGCTAACGTACTCAGCCGTACCGACAAACGAAGCTGCGCGGTCATCGTTGGCCGATGGTTGGGCGTTTGTCGGGGCACGCGGATCGGCTAGCAGTTTCGCCGTGCCAAAGTCGGTAATTTTGATGTGCATGTTGTCGTCAAGCAGCACATTTTCCGGCTTCAAATCACGGTGGATTACGCCGCGCGCATGCATATAGTCAATGGCATCTAGGATCTCAGCACTATAAAAGCGCGTGCATTCAACATCGAAAGTGCCCGTTTTCTTGAGAGCACCCAGCAGCTCGCCACCATTGCACAAATCTAGCACATAGTATAGCGACGACTGGTCCTGAAATGTGTAATATAAGCGCACAATGCCGGGGTGCTCCGTCAAGCGGTTGAGTGTGTTCTTTTCAATGTTGACATACTTTGTCTTTTTTTCCTTGATAATATGGCGCTTGTCGAGCACCTTGATGGCGTAATCCTTGCGTGTTTGATGGTCGGTGGCCAGATAGACGGAACTGTACGAGCCCTCGCCCAGCACATGAGCAAAGTTGAAGTCGCTGACACCCTTCTTAAATGGACGCATGACTGGCCGTCCTTCAGCGTTGATTTCGCGAATCACTCCGTGGGCGGAACCACGGTCTCTCCATTCCTCGTCAGTCGTCGGGACAGTGGATCCAGGGCCAAAACCATCGGGTAGGCCGTTTTGGCTGTGATGGCTCATACCACGGGAACTGCGTCGCGGCGGAGCTTGGCCTTGGCTTTCCATGGCTACAATCTGCGAACTTATGGGCGGACCGCGATCGTGCCTTTGGCTATGAGCTCGTGAGGGAATCTGATGCGACGACGAAGCGTAGGCAGCTGCTCGCGGGTCGTCGTGGGACGGGCCGAGGCCAAGAGCGTAAGGCGTAGAAAGGGGGCGGCCCGAGTGTGCGGATGTAGACGCGCTACCGCCGCGAAAGGTTGACTCGTAGTGGATGGCGGTTGGATCAAACGAGGCACTGGAGCCTTCGCGGACGTAGGGTTGCCGCGGAGCCGTGTGGTCGATGTTGCGGCCACGCGAAGGATTTCGGGACAGCGCAATGGGCGGAGCGGAGATTCGGGGGTCAGACGACGAGCGATAGCGGCTTTGTTGCGAGCGGTGGATAGAGGCGGGCGATAGGTCTCGCACGCGATTCAGTTGGCTATGCGATGGCGGCGGATCAAAGTATTGGCGATCGGGGCCAGGGCCGGCAGCGGAAACGGGAGCGGGTACAGGCACAGGAGCGAGTACAGACGCTGGTGCGGATACAGGAATCGACGAGGCTGAGATGGGAATCGAGACTGGGTCGCGTACTGAAGCTGTCACAGCAGAAGTTGAGGCAGAAATTGGAGGAGGATGCGAAATAGGAGAAGTAGCAGCAGCAGAGGAGGAATGAGAGTCAGTATTATTGTAGTTGTTTTGGTTGGAGTGGTTATTAATGTTGTTGTGGCTGTAAATACTGTTGTTGCAGTCAGGCGCAGGCGCAGATACGGGTACGGGTGCAGGTATAGGTACGGGCAGAGGCTCAGGCTCAGTCGAGGTCGAGGCTGCAGTGTCTAGGAAATGGGGCGACTGGGCAGGCGGGGCATCCGAATCATCTGGGTTTGCTATTCGTAGACCGCCCAGCACGGAGGACAAACTCATATCACCGCTCATAGTCGCAATCGCAATCGATCGCAATGGCGGCGGCGGGCTGTTTGGTGTTGGTATATGGCTCTAGCCCTGCTGCCCTTAATGGAGAGGCAAGCAAGAGACGATGGATGGGGGATGGGAATTGTTGTGGCGCATGAGAGAAAAGACCCAGACCGTCAATCCATTCATCCACTTCATCCAACCAAGCAGAAAGCAAATCAAATCAATGCAGCCCCGGGGTGCGGTGCTGCAATCCAATCCAATCCAAGCCAATTCTAAACTCTTTATTTGTTGCTACGTATTGTTGGTTAATGGGGCTGGATTGCCTGGCTACTATGTTTGGGTTGCCTTGCTGCTATGTTCGCTAACGCCAAAGCAGTAGACTGTTGTAGCTTGAGCTGTTTTGGTGCTGCTAGAAGGGGTAACGGCGGGTTCTAGCAGCGGGGATAGGGTGTTGTTCCCACTGTTTTTGTTGGGAGAAGGCCAGTAAGAATGAGAGTGAGATTGCAGCTGGCCGCCTGGTAGTTGGACAAGACCAAGGTAAGGAGACAATAGAAGGAAGGGAGAAGGAGTGGGAACAGGAGATTTGGTGCAGTCGATTTGATGCAGGGCAGGCTTTTTTTATTATTATCATTATTTATTTTTTTTTTCTTTCTTTTCTTTTGGCTTCGTTTAGCCTTTTTTTTTTTATTCGTTGCTCTCATGGAACTAATTGGTTAAGGAGAGGCTCGTTTAGCCATGGAAACCAAAGAGAATTGTCTGCTAGGATTATCTACGATGCTGTTAATTACCTTCGAGCCTCTTGATCAGCCAACATATGTGGCGCACTAATATACTATCTGCATGCATGTCCTAGTACAATAGTGCTAAAGTACAGGCTACTTGCCGTCTCAGGGGAAACGTACCAAGTGTATCTCGTACCTGGTACAATGACCATGTAGCCCCGCCAATCGTGCTGCAGCTGGCAGCTGCCAGCAGCTGGCTCCAGGAGATAAAGTTCTGATCTGAGCTGTGCTCTTTCTTTTTCTTTTTGATTGACGAGTTTTCATTCGTAGCCACCAGTCAATAGAAACGAAAAAGGGCAAGAAAACTATGGCTTATGTAGGCCATAGACTTCAATAAGCGCTGCGAGACACCCCGTTGGCTTTTAGTGCATACATTGGACAACTGCAGCCGTCGATTTAATAACCCAAAATTGCCGAATATCGTATATATGTATATTTTTTTCAATCATTTTATTATTAATTTTTCTTTGTGGCTACGGCCTCTCGCCCCTCACCAAAAACGCAATTGCCGTAACTTGTGCAGTGGAAACTACTAGAAGCTTCAGACGTGTATAACGCCCTATGAGGATATTTCCTTACGGCGTCACTTTACTCTTCCATCAACCTTTCATTATTATCCTCTTTCCCTTTGTACACCTTTGAAAACCATCAGCCATTCTTTTATCCCGTTCATTTGGCTCTTATCTATTTTGGCCCTCCTTCCCCCCAATGTTCTCTCGTTGCCAGAGCCTTTTGAGACCAAGCATTGTCCACTACAGTCGTATCCCAGCCGTTCGCAATCCGTCACAGCGTGCCGCCATGTCGTCCTTCATCCCCTCCAATGTCCCGCCTGCGGAGCCCACCACCACCGCCACCGCTACACAAACCCCCAACGCCACGCTGGCTCTCCCCGAACCACCCGCTGAAGACGACCACATTAAGCTGGACATGAGCACGGGCACTGCCGAGGCAAAGCTGGACAGCCTGGGCCCGCTGGTTGTCAACGAAAATGGGACAGTGTCGCGCATCAATAACTGGGGTCAGATGAGCGAGATTGAACAGCAAAACACGCTGCGCATTCTCGGCAAGCGCAACAAGATGCGGCTGGCAAAGCTGAGGGGCGAAAAGGCGGCTTGAAATATAAGACAAAACGGGGACGGGCTTGGGCTGGAAAAACGGGTAAGCGATATTCGACTAGATAGCATAGACACAACTAACAAATGACTAAAAACAGCCTACTAATTACAAGGTATAAACTCATTTTTCCTCACAAATTTGGATATGGTGGACGAAACTACTTCTCGTTGAGTAACTGGTTAAATATAAAAACATAATACATACAATGCTATGAATATGGGCCTCAAATGACGCTTCTTTATAACCGTTGCCACGAGCCAACACCAAGTGTCCGTGAAAAGATGAAAAGGGATGATAACGACTCTAACAAGAGTCGTCAAACAAAGATGGAAAAAGATTATGTACAGAAAGACTGCATGCTGATATGCACACAGACAATCAGGGCTTATAGAACAGCAGAGAAAATGAGACAGAAAATAGAAAGAAAACCCCCCCCAGGCCGGAACACCATATCGCAGAAATCAAAGGAGAGAAAAGAAGCAACGAAGGAGGGCATGGAACCCAAGCATACGCCAGCATGGAAACAGACCGGGACTAAGAAATGACAGACACAAACTAACCAAAGCCAACGCAAGGTCACTGGTTGCCCATAGCCCAGAAAACAAAAAAAAAAAGAAAAGTAACCTGTTTCTCTCATTATTTTTTTTTTTTAATTTGCTAATCTGCTGGCTAGTCGAGAGCAGTAAATTGATCCTGACGTAAACAAAACGACAAAGACATCATGGACTGCCCAACTAACTGCACCAGACAAGAAAAGACTTGGAGAGAAAGAGAGAGGGAAACGTCAAAGCTACTGCTTTCGCTTCGCTCTATGTTTATTTTATTTTTCATCCAATTGGCTTTAGGGAGAGACGGCCTCGATGGACACTGGGGTGGCAGCCTTGGCTGCCAGCTCCTTGACCACGCGCTCCATCTCCTCCTTGCCGGGGAAACCCTTTTCGAGAATGGCAGCAATGTGCTCGTTGTTTTCGTTCTTCTCGAGTAGAATATTGCGGAGCCACTTGTTCTCTGTCTCCAGCTGCTGAATGTGGTGCTCCAGATCCGATACCTTTTGCGCCATTTCTTTGGCCGACTTCTCAAGAGCCTGCTCACGCTGCTTCTTCTTGATGCGGAAGCGCGCCGACGCAGCAGTGTTGCGTCTACGCTTGTCCTCCTCAGCGGCAAGACGGGAGCGCTCCTCAAAGCTCAGGTTCAGACTGGCTGGGCCAATGGCGTCAGCCTTGCGCTTCTCGCCAACTTGGGGTGCAATTGGCTGCTGCTGAATAAAGGTGGCTTGCTGCTGCTGCTGAGAAGCTTGCTCGGTGTGAGTTGGGTAGATAGGCGCAGCGGCAGTTGCAGCAGGCAGCTGCTGCAAAGACAGACCATCATTCGTGAAGCTCTGAATGGCAGGAGTAGCAAAGGCGGTAGAAAAATCAAAGTTGAAGTCACCTGACGTAGCCGTATTAGTATAAAATGACATGACTAAGAAAGCCGCCTCTAAGGACGGTGAGTAGGAAAAGCATATGTAATGTGGATAATGAAGACGAAAAGAGACTAGCTCAAAATGCACAAGTGAAAAGGGCTGAGAAAAAAGAGACACAGTACATCTTGAGCTTGTACAGCATCATCGTCATTGCAGCCAGAAATGGTGTCAACGTCGAGCAATGTGGTGGTAGTTGAACTTAGGGCCATTGAAAGAACAAGCCTGTTTCCCAATTGGGAAGTTCTGCAGGCCAGTCACGGGTTATTGCACCATCGTGGGTCATTGTTGCGATTGATGGATGGATAATGGGACTGGAAAAGTTGTGTAGTGCAAATAGTTATAAAGGGTGGGTGGCAACCAAGTCCAAATCAGTCTGAATTAGTGGGTCAGGACTGGAAAGGCAAACAACTTGGCCCTGACGAGCGTCATTGGCCGAGCGAAAAAGAATCCACTGCGCAAACTTCTGACAAAGAGAAATACCATCTGGGTGATCTAGATGGGCGAGTTCCAGTTGAGGACGAGGCCGTTGTGAAGCAGAAAATAACAGGGATATAAAAGACAAGTCCCGGGATGACCGACGCAGATAAACGGCAGTCAGAGACGAGGTGTGTAAGGAGCCGGTGAAATTCAGCAAGCTGGGATGGGCTTTAAGTTTCTTCTGCGTATTACTTGCAGATATTTTTTTTTTTTCAAAGTACGTCAGTCGGCTGGACAAACGCACAAAATAATCGGTTGGTCGCAAGCGACTACTGAATGGAGCAGGCAGAAGACTTTTTCAAAAGAAAAAGAAGGCAAATGACTGAAAGGGGAAGACAAAAGACCAAAAAAGAAATCTTTGACAAACAAGCGAGTGTAGGCAAAGACGAGGCAAGGCAAGAAAAAGAAAGCAAAGACCTGGCAGATGCAGGCGGTGCAAACAGGATGCAAGAACACAAACGAGCTATGCAGAGAAAACGCAGGAGGACCAGTATCGACAAAACGACAATGGTGGGTTACAAAGCAAGCGAAAACAGACAATTCCAACAGAAAAAAAGAGCAAATCGGGTAAGTTTAGCAGAACTGGGCAGCACGGAGTAAAATTGGACAAAAGACTGTCAAAATATCGAAGATAAGATGACGGAATAAATCTGCCCCCCACACTTTGGGATGAAGAGGAAGATTTGGGAAAGGAAAGAACAGGTAAAGCGGAAAGAGCAGTAAACAGATGGACAAAGTACCAGTAAGACGGAAAGAGCAGTGGATACAGGACACAGTAAAGCGGATACAGGAAAGAACAAGTTCTTGAAGAAAGTATCAAGGAAAGAGCAACGGGAAGACGGGACGGATGGAGAGAAAGATGGAAAGAGGTTTGCTGTTCGTCACAGCAGACACAAAATGGCAAAGCCGATTCTTGAGATGAATAGAAGAAGAGAGAGAAAGTGAAAGAGAAAGAGATCCAAAAAAGAAAATGATGATGAGAGAAGAAGAGGCAAAGCACGAAAGCAGATGAGTGAGTGAGTTGGATGGAATGAATGAGGTGATGAATACAGAGCGAAATGCTTTCTTTATATACACAGACAATATCATTCTTTCAGCAAACGTTTATTGTATTTATCACGCCGTTGTTTACATAAAAGACACATGGTCACACAAGGGTTGGCAACTCAATAAACAATAAAAGAAACAATAAAAGACACAGACGAGATCAACAATCAGAGAGAAAATAGGAAAGAAAGGATCACCGCATCACTCTATTTGACACGCATATACGATATATCCCAGCCAGCCCCAGCCCCAGTGTCAGTCATCCTGCAGATGTCATCCTGGATTCTGTCCGCCGTGAGTGCATCCCATTCGGTGCTTGGGAGCCTGGGGCGTGCGGCCAGAGCTTTTTGCTGCCACTGGTGTAGTGGTTTAGGGGTGGTGTTTGCCTATTGTACTGTCGTTTGTTTTGACCATCTAGAAAGCCAATAGCCAGCCACCCAACGACGACTGATTGCCGAAGCCAGCCTTGTTTTTCTTTTTCTTTGTCTTTTTTGGGGGGAGGGAGGCAAAAAGAGGGAGAGGAAAGAGACGAAAAAGCCATCCGTGTGCCAGAATGTTTGAGTCTCAGTCATGAATGGCACAGGACATGCGAGCGGCGCAGAGTAACGTGGCAGGTTTTGACGACGGTGGCGGTCAGTGGTCGTGGTGAATAGTGGGTGGGCTGGCCAGGGGACAACCAGAGAACCGCTTTTTGGTAGTCTTGTTCGTTTGCTACCTTCTCTTGTCTTTTTGGCTACACTGCCTCTTTCTTGCTCACCTCTCCTGCTCACCTCTCCTGCTCACCTCTCCTACTCACCTCTCCTGCTCACCTCTCCTACTCACCTCTCGCCCACCCCTCCATCCCATCACTCAAGTCATACACATGCAACACTTGCACACCGGCAAAAGAACCCATCCCCACTCCCTGTACACCCATCAACCCTTTAGGAATCTCGGAAGCCAATCCGTAAGACATTTCTCAGTTTCTTTCTTTCTCCGTCTTTCCAACTCCCCTAAAAAAAAACAACTTTCATCTCCATCCGTCTCAGACTGAGCAAAGCAAAAGGAAAGGAACTTTTGCCCTTCGGCCGACTGGACAGCGCGTAGCTAAACTAAATTGCAAGCCGCCACAAGAGACGCACTGACGAGTGGCGAGTTCTGGCTATTCCATGCCATGATACGCATCTTGGACACTGTGTAACGTGTACATGGTGGTGAGCCAGACGTCTAGCTGCAGCGTACCGAAATTGTTTTTTGCGGTGGGGGGGTTGCTCTGTTTTTGTCCTTTGGGTGTCTAGCCTGGATCTCCTTTGTCTGCGTCTCTTGTTCAAATCCCTTTGTCCAGACAAGCGCCCCAAACAGCCAAGTCACCATACTTGTTTGCCCTTTTAGCCCAGCCCAGCCCAGCCCAGTCCAGCCCAGTCTAGCCTAGCCAACTAGGCAGGCAGGCCAGACTGGGCTAGCCACTGGACAATTGCATAATTCAGTCAGTCTGTTTGTGTGTTGAGGCAAACAGAAGGACAGTTTGCCGTTACACGTAGAGATTCATGCTTTCAGCATCTCTTCATGTTTCCCCTGCTCTTCTACTTCCTGCTCGCTTCTGACCTTTTGTCCACTGCCTTTTGGTCTCCTCCCCCTACCAAACGCATGCACGCATCGTCTCGTTTTTCAAAGCGCTTCTAAACGCCACCACAGCGACTACCCATACTTGGCGCCTGGCTCTACCGGCCGTTTGGCAATCTGGAAATCGTTGCCACTCGCTGATATCCCCCAACACTCTTCTCCCAGCCACATCACCGACTCCATCCACGCAAACACCTCGTGCTCGGGGCGAAATGGCGGTGAGCTATCTTATAGGCGTTCTGTACATATCCGCTAGCGACAAGGGCGTGGAAGAAAGAAAACGAGTAGAAAATGCAAGAATCCGTTTGGTGGCGTAGAAGGTATAGAGAGAGGCAAGGCGGGAGGCAACAGGGCGAAAGTACAGAAGCGAAAAGTGGTGGTGGGAAAGTAGGGTAGAGAAACAATGGATGCATAGACTGTGCATGTGGCAGATTCAAATATAGTGGTGGAAACGCTGTGCATCTGGAAGAGAAATGAGTATAAAAATAGGAAGAAAGAGAAGGGGAGATAGGAAGCGAGTAAAATAGAAAGAAAAAAGGAATATAAAACCAGGAATATAGGGACTAGAGAAGAAAGATGGAAGCAAGAAAAAAGGGAGAAAAAAAGGAAAAAAAAAAGAAAAAAAAAAAAGAAAAAAAAAAAAGAGGACCAATCACTTTCCGGGCTTCGACGAGAGAACGATACATCAGTACTCGCTCCACGCTCTCTATATGGTGTTGGAGATTCCGGTTTTCCTTGCTCGCAGGGAGCGAGCTTCGTTGTGTAGACTCCAGAAATTTATGTGCCTCGTCAAATTGCAACAGTTTGCAACATCTGATGAGCAGCAATCGCCCCTCTGATTGATTTCTCTTGTTTACATTGGAGCAAATGGGTGAGCAAACAAACAAATTACATTGGTTCCATGAGTAATGATTAAGAAAGAAAGAGAAAAAAAAGAAAGGTATAGCCCCGTACACACCAGAGGCAATATGCATATGTAGCAGTGCTTTTATTGTTTTACTTTCTTTAATTGGTACAATGCGGATACTACAAGAGCTGTAGCTACAACAAGAACAAAAAGAAACCCCCGCTTAGAATTGCCCGCCCTCCCCCTCTTTCCTCTCGGCCCTGCTCTGTTTTGCCATGGCTTGGCAACGACGACGAACTCGTAATTGTAGCTTGCAGACACAAGTTACAAGAAAGTTGCACCTACAGCGCCTTTTCATATAGCATCTTGCGTCTCTGCCCTGCACTGTCCCACTGCTAAACTCCAAAACTAGACAACTAAAAAGAAAAATTCAATCTCAATATGCACGATTCGCACACGGCTCGTCTCAGGCCTCTCGTCTGCTGCGATGGCGAAACCCAAGTCTGCATATTTTAAAAAATGGCCCGTAGCTCCTTGTTTTTCGTTGTCTAGACATTGTGTGCATGCAGGTTGATAGGAAGGAAGGAGCCTTAGCACCTGCAGCAAAAGGTAATTGAACCTGCAGCAAGAACCAGCCAACCACAACCCCAACCCGCTCCTTCACATTCTGTATTTCAGCAGGTTCGGTTTCCGATTTCTCGTTCTTTCTTGCGGCTTATAAGAGCAACTGCAATCTTCACTGCAATGCAACAAAACTAGCACCAGAAATTCCCCATAGGCAACCCACCGCCCCTTGCTCTTTCTGTATGCACCTACCTTTGGTATGCCTGCACCTACCTTTGGTATGCCTGCACCTACCTTTAGTATGCCTGCACCTGCAGCTGTAAATGAAAAGAATGCAAACCTGCACCGGGCCTACATATTTCATTATGCATATCCTTATGCACAGGTCAAGGGCTGCTCATTTTATGCACGGCCAAATAACTGCATATCGCTTGCAGCCTGCCTCATTTGCACAAAGAGCCAGTGCCATCTTTTCCCGTCATGAATAACCAAAACCACTGCACCTCTCGGGCTGGACTTTTGTATTCATCATTGGCCTCCGTTGCATCTCAGAGCGGCTTGACTCCAAGTTCCCGCGATGCCCTTGTCCGGGGTTTTACTTGAATGCCTGTCGCTGTCACCTCAACTCATCATGGCGTCTCGTTTCGTTTGTTTTAGCATATGCAGAGTACTTATTAGTATCAATCACACGACACTACATTTCCCTGTATGTGTGTCTATATACATGTGCATACAAAAGACCTCGAATATTAAAAATCTTGCATAGATTTCCCAACCTTCTTCTGCTCTCTGTTTGTCCTTGAATCATCACCTTACAGCTTACAAGTGAGCACATGCATTCTTCCGCTGGTGACTTATCTAATTCTGTTCGTTCACTCATGCACATGCCGTCACTATCGCTGTCGCCGTAGGCCCTGTATTTGCTCAACGTGCATATTGGGTTGTCTCTACTTGCATCCCAGCCCCTCTGAATTCCACGTCTGTCCAACAACGTTGTAGTGCAGTTGCACCGCTGGCTGGCTGGCGGGCTGGCTGACACCTTGAGAAATATTGCACATGCATAAGCCGAGCTGTGTCTTGTGTCAACAGACCTAGTAAACAACCACCTAGAAATATGCTACGTGCATGAGTATGAGTTAGTCAAGTCTCCTGCGTTAAGCAGATACCCTGGGATCCCGGCCGTGCCTTGGAGCAAATCAACGACGCACCGGTGTCTCCCTCCTGCTTCTCCTCGCATACGGAATCCCTTCTCCCCTTTGGTGCCCCGTCTCTTTGCGCCGCATATCGCCGAACGGTGATGGGTCGCAAAAGTCTGAGCGAGGCATTGCCTACTGCATCTTCTTTCTGTGCAAGCTATTCCTCGGTTCCGCGTAGCCCTTTTTGCCAGATAGAATGAGCGGGAAGTAGTACATGCTTGAGTGTAGCCTGAGCTAGCAACGAATATTGATGTGTGTACCAGAATAAGCGACTCCCTGTGGCTCTTTTTGCACTTTGTATCCAGCAGCCTACATTGCATTGCTAGATCTGACGGGCAGAGTCAATATCTTGTACGTCGTGGGCTGAGTTTTTATCGGCTCTTTTTTCTGTGAACGCTGTTGTTTCGTACCTTAAGAAGAGACAAGCAGAATGAAAATCAAGCAAATAAGAAACAAGGCAGTCGTTTTCACTGGTTGATTGATCAGTACGTGCAAGTCAGTCAGATTAATTAGCAGAAGGCGTTTTGGAATTGGCAACACATATAAAGTGAAGAAGACGAGAAAGACTAGAACCCCTCGAAGCAGGCTATTAAGAGGAATACAGGCCAATAAAGATAGAGCAACCCGTCCTTTTTTTTTTTTTTTTATCTCTCCATGCTACACCACATTCACCTTCATTTTGCCACAACTTTGTTGGTTTAGGTATGCTTTTCTTTTGGTTGTTGTGGGCTTCATAACACATCACATACCGAACTATCGCTTTCCTAGTAAACCTACGCTAGGGGATTCACCTGATCATCACTGTAAGGGGGGGGGGCTCTTCCAGCCTCTGATGCATATGCACAGAAATGCATATGTGTGTACACTTTTACAGAGATACATAGAAATAACATGGCACCGAAATACCAGTCCAGGTCTACAGTATTCCAGTGTGATGATTTGTACAACAAGGCACATCTGGTTTAACTTCACTCGGTCTTGGTGATTTTCTGCTGACTTTTTCATAGAAAGGTAATGCTATTATCCCTATTGTTTCCACTCGGTGTGTCATAACCAATTTACGGTTTAAAGGAATAAAGGCCAAGTGCCGACTAAATTGTATTCACTCTAGTTTAATGCGCAGGATTGGATCATCAAAATGTTAGCTCAGCTGAGATTGGCATGTCAGATAACGAAAAAGAAATGCATATGGAAGTACTCTTTTGACAGGCGTTTCATAAAAACGGCCAAGCTCCTTTTTCCGCAGCGAGAGCTTGCCCTTCATCTTATTGGCTTGATTTTGCAGCACTACATGAAGGCTGCCCAGCCTATGGCAATGGAACAGAAAGCATTGGCCTCTGGAAAGAAAAAGAAAACAGTGACGCTATGACGGCACAGAACGGATGTGCCACATTGGAACAGCAGAAGAAACACGAGCTGCAAAACCAATTTGTATGAGATGATTTTCCCTTTCTCTCCTTGTTACCGTGAAATCTGGAGTTTGGGCGCAGAATAAAGTCCCTCATAAATGTCAGAAAACATGTACGTCACTAGGAGGGGAATACGGAGTGGACAGAAGGAAGGGAGAACAACATGGGGACGGACAGTCAGATCATGATGGTTTGCTTTATCTGCTCTGATATTTCTACGACAAAGTCTATGGCAATAACTGGGTCTTCATTTGCAGTCTGCAGCTAGCCTAATACACAAACCTGATAAAGTTTCTTGTAGTAACAATCTCTCACTCATGCAGGTATGAGATATTGCCCAACACTGTTTCTACTTGCTTGCTATCGCCTTGCTGACAAGATTAATAAGTTC
>JACYXV010000004.1:35590-51546 GCA_016859225.1 Thielaviopsis cerberus | reverse complement strand
AGGTCGCACGCTGGTGCCAGCGACTCCCGCCGGCACCCCGTTGTCAGACTGGCGCGCCATTCCCGCCGCTCATGCGCCAGGACGCGTGGCAGACTAGCCGCCTGTCTAGAATGCGTGAGCCGGTGCAGCAAAGCATGCCGCCGGTTCCCATGTGGGACGGACATGATAGATCGTATGTCACGCCATAGATGGTGTTGACTACTTTACCCCAGTTTCTCTTCTTGCAAACGCTCAGGTTCTCACCTGCTGCCTTGTTTGCCGCAAAGAATCTTGGCTTTTCAGCCACAGAGTTTTTGCGTTTGGCAACGTCTTTCCTCTTGTCCTCTTGTGTTTTCTCTCTGCACATGACGTCTACGGTCTTGTTTCTCATCATTTTCTTTCTTGTTTTCTTTGTGGCCTTTTCCTTTCCTTTTCTTTCCAGCATGTTTTGGGCGTTGTTTGGTCCTCTGTATTTTTTCTTTTCTTTTTTTTGAATTGTTCTTTGGGAGGCTCTCGTTTCTTTTATCTGTTGAAGGCCCCAAAAATCACCTTCACATGCATTATTTTTTTGTATTGATTTACCTGGCCATATACTTTTGGCTTAAGCGGAGGATATTTTGCTTCATACTTGAATTGTTTAGTCGTTGGTCTCATGGGTTTTTTTTATTGAATTTTTTGTCCCTTTCATATCCTTTGCAATGAGTTTTGATATGCTGAGTGATGGTAATTATTGATGCTGAGTGATGGTAACTATTAATACACCGAGTAATAGTAACTATTAATACACCGAGTAATAGTAACTATTGATACACCAAGTAATAGCAACTATTGTCTACTGTGCGGTCCCTTGAACTTGACCGCTGTGGATGACAAAAGCCGCCACAACTAAAAGCGGGTCTGTCCTATGTCTTGTTGATTGCCATGTGCAACACAATTTGATTTAATCTTATCAGCCACAAGCATCTCAACGTCTCATCATTATCTCGGCTTTTCAACCCGACTCAAAATAACCTCATCTCGCGGTATAGCCAACCATCACAGCCTCATCCCTAATGCATCTTCCTGATCGGCCAGTGGCGCACCTTCTTGGGTCCAACGGTTAGCACTCCTAATAAAAAAGCAAAGTCGCACTGTCTAACAACTGATAGGCCCCGTACATGCCCTCACATATTCGGCATACCCTGGAACATATATCCTCACAGGCTCCGCCGACCGTTCCATTCGACTCTATAACCCAGAGCCCACTAAAGCAGCCTCACTAGCCCCGTCATACTCATCATCAATCACCTCCAAATCTCCACCATCACCATCGCTGCCTGCAGGCCGCCTGATCCAGACCTACTCAGCACACGGCTACGAAGTCCTTAGTCTTTCAGTCTCCTCTGATAACGAGCGCTTTGCTTCATCCGGTGGCGACCGCCTCGTATTTGTCTGGGACGTCGCTCACGCAACCACCCTACGCCGTCTTGGTGGCGGCCCCCAGAGCCACAGCGCACGCATCAACGCAGTCGCGTTTTGCGGCGCCGGCGACTCCGTCCTCGTCTCAGGCGGCTTCGACACAACTGTGCGTCTGTGGGACTTGAAAGCACCCTCAACAACTAAGCCGGTCCAGGTACTCAGCGAGGCGCGTGACGCCATCACGTCGCTTGTTGTTCGTGGCGCCGAAATCATCGTGGGCAGCGTCGACGGGAGAATTCGCAGATATGACATCCGGATGGGTAAGTGCATAGTCGATGCTGTTGGAGCCAGTGTAACGGCGGTTGACGTGACACGTGATGGCCGTGGAATTCTTGTTGCCAGTCTGGACAACAAGATACGACTGATGGACCGCGACAAGGGTACATGTCTCAAGATATACGAAAGCCCTGAACGCGTGAACAAAGACCTTCGAGTCCAAGCCCTTCTTGGCGCAAAAGAACGCTATGTAGTTTCAGGCGATGAACGCGATGAACTCCCAGACGAACATGGCGGAGATGGCGGCGGCCGCTTATGGGTCTGGGATCTTCTCACAGGGCAGGTTGTCCGGAAAATTTGCGTCCCGTGGGGGCCGTCTGAAATCAAGAAAAAAGTCATGGGAAACGATGGCAAAGTCAAAGAGCGAAAGAACGTCATTAGCAGTTTAGCATGGCGTGACAACGGCTGGGGAGATCAGCTTTGTGTAGCTGGCGTCTCCGGTGTCGTCACGGTGTTTAGCACGTGATATTTACACTTGGTTACCATAATGGCTCTCAAAAAACTGCTGCAATGCAAACAAGATTTGATAAACAGATGAATACGGACTTATCAACGGCAAACAAAATGGTATCAATAATAAACCCCCTAAAAATAGACACAAAAAAAAAAACACAATCCGGCCACCAAAACAATCAAAGCTTTAAACAGATCCATCACATCACTATGCATTGACGGTCGTCATCTTGGCCATCAGGCCTCTTCTTTCCCCGCCGTTTGCGACGCTTTGCCGTTAAAGTTTCCGCTTCAGTAGTCTCGGGAGATGCCTGGTCAGTCTCGCCATTCTCAGTCTCCACAGAACCATTTGCGGGAGCAGCGTTTATTGCTCCGGCAGAGTCCTTGGGAGCCACAGCCTCAGGAACCTCACGCTGCTCACTGGATCCTTGGGCACTAGTCTGAGACTCCACCGCGGGAGGAGAAATGGCACGGGGATCAGTGCTAGAGGCGGCAATCTCAAATGACTTGTCCTTTGTGCTGTCTTTGACACCAAAACTACGAGTCAAGTTGGACAGCGAAATGCTCTTGCGATTGTCCGATGAGAAGGGCGAGTGGCCGTCATCTGTCAAGACTGCCGAGTGGCTACTCGAGCGGCTATGGCGCGATGCACTACGCGAAAAGCGCACCACGGCTCGGCCAAGACCAAAGCGCCCAGGAGTGCTACGATCAGCACCACCATTACCGGTATCCATCTGGTTACTGGTAACCGGCCTTGACGTTTCGCTAAACTGTCCGCTTGTCCGTGTAGACTTGTCCGCAGGCACTTCGAGACTGGGCCGAGCTCCCCTGCTGCTATCCCCAGAGGCGCGAGGAGAGGGTACGGCGTTGACAGGATGATGATAGTCCGTATCAGCCGTGTCTCCCGCCTTGGAATATACCGGGAAATAGTCGAATCCAGGAGTGCAGCAGGAGCTGTTGCGGTTGGTGGGCTTTCTTGGCTTTGGCTGCTCGGGGGGATCTGAGCTCACCATGACTCGGTTGTAAGGGTCCTCTGGCGGTCCGCATGGAGTGACAATCAGCTTCGGCTTAGTCTCCTTGTATGATGGCGGCAGAACCGAGAGGGCAGAAGAAGGCTGATCGTCATCCATAACGGGGGACAATCTGATAAAACAACATGTACGGAGTCTCAGATCGTAAGGCATCCTTGATGTTGTCGACTGGCACAACTTTGTTGTCTACCGGCCTCAAGTCATCAAATTTGACCCATTGCGCCTCCTCGTAGTCGGGCGGCGGATCGGATTCGTGACGCCGATTCTCTGTCAAAATCTTGGGCGCGACCCGAGCAAAAGATACATAGTGGCCCTCATCGAATCTCCGGCCTTGATGGCTGACAACCGATTGCAAGACCAGCTTGTACTCGGTGCTGAGCGAGCTCGCATTGTTTAGAGAATCGCTGCCCTCTGTGATGATGTGTGGAAGCCGAAGACTATCCGGGACATCAACCTCTGTGTGCACCTTGGTAATTGTACCATCCTCGTGATATTTGTAGCGCTTCAAACAAATGCCAATTATGGGTCTTTGGCTGAAGTTACGGACGACGTCGGCATCGTTTGTCGGCTCTTGTTTATCAGGTGCATACCACGCTATAAAAGTTAAATTCAGAACACACAAGCAACCTATAAGGTATGGGGAATGACTTACGAATCCAACGGAACATTTGCCAAGCCGGTAGTGTGATGACATTGGTAAAGGACTTGCCATCTGTATCTGAGCCGCGAACAGGGGAAAAGCCTCTTGACACCGATGCAGGCGTCACCTTTCCATCCTCATTGATTTTGACTCTTTGGATAAGACTCATAGACCTTCTCCGTGGCACTGAAACTTCACTACTGGCATCACTAACTGGCAAAGTAAGGCTTCTTCTAATAGGAAGCGAGTGTTGTTCCAGTTGCGAACGCATTTTCGTGCTGTCATTTGACTTTACGCGGCCCAAAGGACTAGGCGGCATCTCAGTGACATCGTCACCAGCTTCAGCTTCAGCTTCGGCGTTGACAGGCGTTTCTTGAACATCAATTTGACGTTTCTTATCGCTGCCGGCATCTTGACGCTGTACTTCAACTTGGTTATTGAAGTATTCCATAAGGCAGTCTTCAAGGCGCACAGGTCCATCGTCCTCAACGGTTGGTACAGCAATGTTTAGTAGCCGCTCCTCGACAAACCGGTGATCGGCATCATCATTTCGGCCAGTGTGATAGAGATCAACCTGGAGTCTCAACAAAGGAAGCTCGAGGGTCTCTGTAATAAAGCTGAATGCCTCTGATGTGTCTTGTTGTTTGACGAGGTTTGCTTCGGGCCACCCGCACTTGGCCAAGGAGTCTTGAATCAAGGCAGTCTATGTAATGTTAGCCATTTGTTCTCCAATATCGTATTGGCAATCAAGAAACTCACCAAGTCTGTCTCGATTAAGGTGCCTGATCTCAACATATTGACCCAGGCACGAAGGAAGATGGCCAAGTTGCGTTTGTTCTCGTCTTCGGGTTGGCCTTGTAGCATGTACTCAAACGCATTCAGCTTGGCAAACATGGCAAAAAGCAGGGCATCCAGATAACAAGTGACGCCGTGGCGGTTTCTAGCACCCTTCATTGTCACATTACTGTCATATGGCTGGATCTCGCCACGAACCGCCATGTTCTGAATTTTCAGATACTTTATGGTTTTTTCCACATTCTTGTCGCCAATAAGCGAGTTGAATGTATTTTGAAGTACAGCGTCTGGGACGCATGGTAAGCCACTGAAGTCTAACTGGGCCCGGATAACATTCATCTGTATTGGAAGTTAGCACTGATATATAGCAACGAGGTTTTGCTGTCGATGTAAATACCCTAATGCCCTCAAAATCGGCCTCTGTTGGCAAATCCAGAGATGGCCCTTTCTCGGAATTGAACAATCCAAAGAAAGACGACTTGTTTTGAAGCTGTGAATGAAGTCAGAATGGGGTTCTCAGTAAGACTATTGCGATAATTTAGCGCACCTTGTTAGGCTGCGACATCTTGTTGTCATCAACGGGCACGTCTGTGCCAGTTGTCGCCTTTTCGCGCTTCTCAGTGCGAGAGCTAAACATGCGATTCTTCATATTGACAGTGGAGTTGTATTTGAAGAACAACAAAGATGTGACGTTTCCAGAACTCAGTCAACGAGAAGCAAATGCAAAAACACCAGCTTAATAGTTTGTAGAGGCTTAGCCCGGCTCAGCCCAGCTCAGCTACCTTGACGTTTCTGGTGGTTATTATTGGCGCCAGTGGGTGGAAGCTGGATGGCGTTTTATTTGCTGTAAAAGGACAGCACCGTATTGCCAAAAAAGAAAAGAAAAAGAAAGAAAACAAAAGGCCCGGGTGGTAGCGGCAACAAATCACTATCGATAGCCGGAGAGCGTTTCTAAGCTCTTTCTATTGTGAGGTAACAAATAGATGACAGTCGATCGTCCGAAGGTGGGATGTGATTCGCGCGTCAACAATGTGCATTTATAGTGCAAGCATTAGGTTCACCGGCAGTGATGAAAGCAAAATAGGATGTAATGTAATGCTAAGGCAGGATTGAAACAGGGCTCATGCTGCAAGAAGAAGTAAGCGATACAAGGAGCTATGCTATAGACAGCTAACTTGGAGTGCCTTGGTTGTGAGCGCGCGTGCGAATAAGGTTATTCGTGTTTGAATTAGCGATTAAAAATTATTAATGTTGAAAAACAGATAAAAGATGGAAAACGATGAAGGAGAAATGCGAGAGATGATGAAATGATGGACAGGAAGATGATTAAAGAAGCATAGTTGTGCTTTATTTATAAGTTGTTCATAGGGTCCTTTAGGTAGAAGGCAACTGCAATTGGCAACTTCTAGACTTCTCTACAAGGGCCCAGTTTTGCTAGTCACTTGTCGGTCCTTTGGTGCCGCTTTTAGTGGGTAAAGAGTAGCGCTTTATGGCAAGAAGTGGCGGGGTTATTGACTTGACGAAATCTACTTGAATAAAAGCCCTTGGTGCATGCCTATGTCTAGGTACTCTGCTACGAAGAAATGCTGTGAAGCCAATACCTGAATACATTCTTACGTCATGAGGCGGAAACTATGTCTAAAACTTCCAATGAAATGATTGAAGTCCCTTGAGCAAAAAGTCTATATGCTTTAATAATCAAAAAAAAAAATATAATCAAAAATGATCGGGCTGTTCTGGTGATATGCCATTACAAGTCAGATGAGCACATGTCAAACAAATGATGACCATGCTGAAATTTCTGTAACTAGTAGGGTTAACAGGGTTAGTTAGTTGATACTGAGCGGGGGCTTTGGAGTCAGCCACAATGTGGCGCTGAAGTTAGATTTTAGCTAGGCGCGAAAAAACCACCAACGATTCGTGATAGTTAAGAGGTTCTCTCACGCTGAGCGAGAACCCGAACCCGACAACCGCTTCGAACCACGATTCCGGAAAAACATAGTGATGGCTTCTGAGGGGCTTTTGGCTACCCGCAGTATCATGCGCGGCGCTTACCGGTCGCAATTGACAGTTGCTGGCTCCCGCTTTCTCTCATACAGTGCCCGGGTTGCCGCCCCGGATGCTCTGAAGGAGGTTGAGACCGACTCCTCCATGTCGGCACCGATTGCAGACGTTTCGATTGCTAAAGCGTTTAATATTGAGGAGCGCATCAAGTCCCGTGAAACTCAACTCCCCGGCAAGCGGTAAGAACCATCTATATGCTATGCGATGCGACAGCCCACAATAGATTCGAATTGGTGATGTCATTACCGCTGATTCCATCATTCAATGGTCCCGTTGCTTGAGACTTTCTAAAATGAAGGGGCTAACGCACGCCCTATAGCTACCAGTACCATCCACCAAAGTACGACCGCGGCCCGTTACACCCTGTTCAGAGCCCTAAGCACTCCGACCCCATTGCGCGCGACTTCATGCCTGGTCCGTTCAACCACCCTCGTCTTCGGGAGACCTACAATCATACCATTTCCTCAGACATCCTCACTATGACATACCAGCACGTTATTCCTGGTACGCCCGCCAAACCCGAGCGTGAACGTCTTCGTGCCTGGGACGACTCGTCGCCATACCACGCCAACCGTCCGCTGCGTGGCCCCCGTGGTGCTGGAACCCTTCCTGTTCTGGAGCAGGACATCAAGTTCAATAGCATTCCTGAGATACAATCCATCCACGTCCACTGCTATCAGCCCCAGGCCGGTCAGGACCCCGGATACTTGGCCGTGTCTCGTGCTGTGGTCATGGCCATCACCGGACGTTTGCCCAAGGTGACTTGGATCAAGAACCAGGTGTCCCAGTGGAAGATTAAGAAGGGTGATCTTAGTGGTTGCAAGACAACAATTTACGGTGATGCTGCCTACGAGTTTGTCGACAAGTTGACGACACTAGTGTTTCCCAAGATCAAGGACTGGCCTGGCATTGCTGGCAAAGGCGACGGCAGTGGAAACATTTCGTTTGGTTTGAACCCTACCGATATGGCCCATTTCCCTGAAATTGGTGTCAACTACGACGTGAGCATATTTAATGTAGTACGCACCCAGGTATTATTGCTAACGACGTTTAGATGTACCCCTCGAAAATGATTCCCGGTCTTCACATTCTCATTCGTACTACTGCCACTTCCGACCGTCAAGCGAGACTGTTGCTGCAGACCATGGGTGTGCCAATGACTGGAAAGTTTTAATTAATTCATCTACGTGACGTATCCCGGATATTGCCGGTTTTTTTGCATGTGGTTAGGCACTACATTGTTTGACGAGCTTTGTCACAAAACTTTGTATATCAAATATTTTGTATGAGTACGATTGGGAAAATGGAATAAATCAAATACAGAAGGACAAGAACATACACAACACATTGAAAATCAGCCTGTAACAGTACAAGCGAAGTGAAGTTTTACACGTGATTTGTATCTATATAAAATAGTCGTAGTAACCCAAGTAACCAAACGCCAATGTCCAATAAATCCCAGTATCATAACCCTATCTTTCCTTGTATGCCGGATTTCAAAACTCAGATGGCTTCCTTGAGCGGGAGAATCACAGAATCAACTTCGTCCATGTTCTCGGCATCGATTTTACCACAAGTCTTGCCATGCTTAGCTAGCTCCTCAACCAAAGCATCCATGGATGGCTGGTTGTTGCGGCACGCTGAGCTGAGAGCGTAGACGGCCTTCTTGCGGACGTTTTTTTCCTCGGTTTCCTTCAGAGCCATAGCAACTAGAGGAGCTAGGCCGCCGGCCGCCAGCATATGCCCCTGGCTCGGGGCATTGTTCTGCACAGCGGTACCAATGCACCAGGCAGCCATGCGACGTAGCTCGGGCTCAGGCGACTCGAGGATACTCAACAGCGGGGCCCATAGGCCAAGCTTGACAATGTTGTTGGCGTTATCCAAGCTCTCAATGATTTGCTCAAAGTTGTCCATGGCAGTCAACTTGGACTCCAGGGTAACCTCGGGGTCAGAGCCAGTCACTAGCTCAATGGCAGCCTTCATAAGCTCAGCTTCGCTAGGGCGCCCATAGAGAGGCAATGACATCCGGGGTAAGATGCGTCCGCTTCTCGGGAGGGACATCCGGGCCGGAGTTTTCAATACTCCACTTCAGGAGGGAGTTGAGGTTTTTGTCGGCGTTCATGGTGGCGATGAATATGAATAATGAAAGGTGGGGTAGATGTGAAAAGTTTCAGTTTGCTTAGTAGACGAGTTGGCGTAATTGGCAACAAAGGCTTGGATATTGCGGCAAGATTGAATGAACCTTAGGTGTTTGATGGCGGATTTGTAGTAAACAGTTTAAAGAAGGTTCTCTTTTTGCCGTGGTGATGCGGCTTAACAACTTTATTACAGAACTTGCTATCAAAAATTTTGGCGTTCCATATTGTAAGTTCCTTTTCTGGAACCTTCACGAAAGCTCCATCTAAAAAGGGCTTAGCGCAGTACCACTAACCCTTGTGGCGGCTAAGCTCCCCACCTTTCAGCTACCATTTAACGCACCAGCAAGATAAGCAAAGCCCTGCTTCTAAACAGCTTCCAAGCTTCCAGAACGCGCAAATTTCCCCTAGCCCAAGAAACAAGAGCCCTGCTACAGAAAATACAAGGCTGTCCAAAGAACCCCCGTCATGGAAACGGTGAAAGAAGTAAACAAAAGCGATGGGCGTGTATTCTGGTTTGGTAGTCTTCTGGATTTGTTCTGGCTGGGTTCCAGCAAACAAATGGAACAACCAAAGGCGATCTTCATCTGCGCCTTTTTTAGTCTCTCTTCCTTTCTCCTGTCGAGCCTGTCTTGTTCGACCCTACTCGCTTCTCGTCCATCCGATTTCGCTAACCCATGAAAAGTTATCGAAGGCACAAGTATTCTTTGGTTTCTGAGATTGGGCTTCTCCTATGTCAAACCTTAGCGCTTAGTGACTTGCTTGGTTAGGGAGGCGAGACGATGATACTTGTCTTCAATGAAATACATAGTGTGAAGCTTGGGGCAAAGGCACTTCAGCGGCTTACGCTAAAATTCCCGGATCTCCGGGGAATTTTCCTTAGGCTAGATCAACCAAAACGCCAGCATAGCCACACAGCCACTGAGGGCAGAGAACTGTGAACGAAGCCTCGAACTCTGACTATTGAGTTGTTGTGCGGTACTATTCATTGCTCCTGTGGCACTTGCGTCAAAGACAAGGAAGGCGACTGAAGAAGCAGTGTGAGAATCCGCAGCACCCGGCGGAAGAAACCTATGTATCTGCTTGATGCCTGCCCTAGTGTCTACCAATAATGCTCTGACCGGCCCAAGGATCGGCAGAAAACGCACCACACTATGCCAGTGTCTGGAATCAAAGAGTAAGGAGACATTAGCAGGTGAGACAAGAGGGAGACGGCATTTTGTAGAGTCGGCCTTGTGTGGCCAAGGAGAGAAAACGGAGACATATTAGGCTACTAATGTGAAATGACAAGGCATTACAAGGCATCATAAGAGCAGCTCAATACATCTATCTGCCTGTACAAGAGAACAAGCTCAAGGCTAGAAGAAGCCTTGTAAGGACAGCGCTTTAGCGTAGGGTCATCTCCGGAAACATGCCTTGAGAACAAAAAGACGCACACAAGTCACTCCGTAGCTGAACTGCCAAAAGGGGCCCTGCAAGAGGAGGAGATGTAGGGATGTATTAGTCGAGCTTGTCCAGTCTGCCTTTATCCCGTGCTTTGCTTGTCCATGTTTGTGTGGTGATATTTGATGGGCAGCAATTCCAAAACCAAGCAAGAGCTATGTCGATATGGCCAGCCAATATTTGCCGCGGATGTTCTGGACGTCTTTTGACAATAAAATTACTAGAAACAATGGCGTTGCCCGACTCAGGAACATTGTTTACTTTTGGTGCACATAGTACATATGCACATGCAGGAGAAATAAGCGGTGGGAATGCAGCAGGAAGCAAGGCCAGCACGTACGCATATATCAGCAGAGTGTAATGAGTAAAGTAATAGAGAGGAACGAGAAACTAAGATTGGGCTTAGTGAGGAAGCTGATAAAGTTGATAAAGTGGTAATAGCGTAGCGCAAAGTTAAGCTTTCATCTCATCCAAGCCGTTGCTCATCTGGACTGAGCGGGCTTAGGTCAAAGAGGGAACAAGGGAAAAGAAGTACATTCATTATACGAACCTGCACCTGTAGGGACGGTTAGGTTGAGCCCGAGCAGCAACAAACATCACACCTGAATTGTCAGTTCTATTGGTAGTGATGCTTTTCCTGATTTGGGCCACCGAGAGGAACCATAAAGGCATACGCAAAGGACGCGCCTCATCGGCTTTAAAGTTGCATTATCTTTAGCTATAGAATCGCTGGTGCCTTGGGGGTACCACCGTTAGCTGGGATAGCACCCGAATTATGAAGTCTTGTGAGAGGCTGAGTGACATTTAGAATGCTCGTTGCATTGATGAGCCAATGGGATGCAACAAATTTTGTGCCATGTTCCTATTTCACCCAAACGTTGAAATGACAGCACAACAGTATTTAAGGGTCTTTTGACTTGGCCTTCTATTCAGAAATCTCAGGTTTATATTACCCCAGCGAGGCAGTCATATTAACTCGTGGTCAAACTCGCAATCTTCCCGATGTTGATGCACGGCTTGCCCTTCTCCGGAAACTCAAGAGCTTGAGCATTCTAATGGCTTGATCCATATCTTACTTGATATTACCTCACCCGTGCCCCTCCCGGGGGTGCTAATAAGAAGTATCTCTCTTAGTTTAGGAATGAGGACTGCCGTATTGTGGTGTCCTTTTTTCAGTGCCATTATGTTGTTCGGCTTATTTTATCGTGGGGTAGGATGAGAAGACTCATATAGTGGAAGCTTTAGACTAAGCAAGGGAACCGGTGGAAATAGGAACACCAAACGTAGGCCCAAAGGAGGCGAGCCAGCACATAAAGAAACCAGAGTCAATCAAATGCTCATCATTGAATGGCCAAGGACAAGAGTTTGATGCCTACATAAAGTGCAAAATAGTAGACGCATTGTTAATTGTTGCTGGCTTGTTGTAGTTATTTAATCGAAAGGCATGGCACTGTGTCCAGGTACCTTTTTGCGGAGGAGCTTGCTCAGGGGTACACTATATAGAGTTCCTTCCCAGCCACCGCGCACTGGGTACAAAGCTTCCAGAAGCTGGAGTGGGGTATGGCCCCTGGGATCTGAAGGCATCTCACCTAAACTTGCGAGCTGTGCAACATTACGGCGGCCTGGGGACCATGGCACCGGCCTAGCTCGCGGCACCAACTCAGGGGCTTATGTACACCGTGTGAACTATGGCTCCCCTATTTGCCAGGGTGGACACTGTGAGCGGGAATGTACCTTTTGGCTGAGCCCAAGCCAAATCAGGTACCTGAGCTTGCGTCTGCCAGCACGGACGCTGGAAGGTAGGTTCTCGCCTTTGTTGGCCTCCCCACTAGATAAATTTGGACCACTCCCAATCCTTTCTCTGTTTCCTGCCACCGCCTACACCTTCTTTCTTCTTCTTTCCCTTCTTCCCTCCTCCAAGCTTGTGAATAGCCTCGTCTTCATACCCACAACACCACCTCACCTCCATCTTCGTTCTCCATCTGCTTACTCGATCGGGATCGTGTGAGCTTTTCTAATACAGTTTTTGTTTCTTTCTAACCTTTTTACACACACAACACCGCCAAAATGGAAGGTTAGTACATCTCACACAGACACTTGTGGCCAATCTGGCCTAGCTGGTGCTAGCTGGCCAGACAGCAATGGCGGCGCTTCGACATTGCCTTCGGCCATTGGCGTAGCTTTGTCTGGAGATAGACACAGCCATCACCATCAATTGCATCCATACTAACTGGTGTTCTTTTCTATAAACAGAGGAAGTTGCTGCCCTCGTCATCGACAACGGGTAAGCTTCATTAAACCAGGGGAGCTCACGGCTCGCCTGCCATCGATAGCCTCCTATTATTTACACCTCGGCCCATCACAGACAGCCATTGCTACGCAACGCCTACTCGCATCAACTTGAAAAGAGTTTCTCGTGATGGGCGATGGAGTTAATGTTTTCTGGATGATTTTCTGACACTTTTCCCATAGTTCCGGCATGTGCAAGGCCGGTTTCGCCGGTGACGATGCTCCTCGTGCTGTTTTCCGTAAGTAGAATTCCATACCCCGCTTTATTGTGATGGCGATAGTTGGCCATTTCAGTTATTCGCCATCCGATTTCTCAGCCTTGTTGGGCATCGATTTATTTTGCGCGCGTTTCGTTAATCAATGAACAATTGATGCTAACATTTGCCTCAGCCTCGATCGTTGGTCGCCCCAGACACCATGGGTAAGTTAGCTGTTCACTTCGTGCTGCAGTCGCCCCCCTTTTCGCAGCTACATTGCAATCCCACATCCAGCTCGCTTGGTACCAAGTACTCCACTTGCCTACTTGTATGCATTGCACTGCCTACGCTAAATTGCGCTACGCTTTACTCTGCTTTGATCCCAACACTGTCAATCTACGCGCTATCGCCAATATTCGGCCGATTCCGTTCCGTCCCCCGGATTAACGCAAAGCACACGACCACTAACACGGCATTTTACCATGTAGTATCATGATTGGTATGGGTCAGAAGGACTCGTACGTTGGTGATGAGGCCCAGTCCAAGAGAGGTATTCTGACTCTGCGCTACCCCATCGAGCACGGTGTCGTTACCAACTGGGACGACATGGAGAAGATTTGGCACCACACTTTCTACAACGAGCTGCGTGTCGCCCCCGAGGAGCACCCCGTGCTGCTGACCGAGGCTCCCATCAACCCCAAGTCCAACCGTGAGAAGATGACCCAGATTGTCTTCGAGACCTTCAACGCCCCCGCCTTCTACGTCTCCATTCAGGCCGTCCTGTCCCTGTACGCCTCTGGTCGTACCACCGGTATTGTCCTGGATTCTGGTGACGGTGTCACTCACGTCGTCCCCATCTACGAGGGTTTCGCCCTGCCCCAGGCCATTGCTCGTGTCGACATGGCTGGTCGTGACCTGACTGACTACCTGATGAAGATTCTGGCTGAGCGCGGTTACTCTTTCTCGACTACTGCCGAGCGTGAAATCGTTCGTGACATTAAGGAGAAGCTCTGCTATGTCGCCCTGGACTTTGACCAGGAGATCCAGACTGCTGCTCACTCCTCGAGCCTGGAGAAGTCGTACGAGCTTCCCGACGGTCAGGTCATCACCATTGGCAACGAGCGTTTCCGTGCTCCTGAGGCTCTGTTTCAGCCCTCTGTCCTGGGTCTGGAGAGCGGTGGTATCCACGTCACCACTTGGCAGTCGATCATGAAGTGCGATGTCGATGTCCGTAAGGATCTGTACGGCAACATCGTCATGGTAGGTTTTTACTCTGAATTATTTCTATGGGAACATGAGCTAACTTGAGTAGTCTGGTGGTACCACCATGTACCCTGGTCTGTCCGACCGTATGCAGAAGGAGATCAGCTCTCTGGCTCCTTCTTCCATGAAGGTCAAGATCATTGCTCCTCCCGAGCGCAAGTACTCGGTCTGGATCGGTGGTTCCATTCTGGCCTCGCTGTCCACTTTCCAGCAGATGTGGATCTCAAAGCAGGAGTACGACGAGAGCGGTCCTTCGATCGTTCACCGCAAGTGCTTCTAAGGTGTGTAAGTTGGTTTTCGGGGGTGTTATATAGAGTAATTCGGGGGGCTAACAGGAGGGCCCTGGTCATATTGCAGCGAAACAATACAAATTCCCAATCACACCTTCATCTTGTTTGCCCGATGCTCGTCGATGCGGGTTTGGCGATATGTTGTGCCGTCTTGTGTTTGTGTTTGACCTTGGATCTTGCGAACTTCTGTTAAGCTGCTTGTGACCTCTCCCCCGGACTTGCTTCTATGATTTTATCACCACGGTTCCCGCTTCTTCAGTCTCAAACCTAAGTCGGGACTAAGAAAAGGTTAAGAGTTTTTTACGTCTTTATTTCCCTACTTTCGGCATCCTGTCATCTTTTTCTTGTTTCTGCGGTTATCTCTTTGTTATCTTTATCTCCCTACAATGCCTGGGGCGGTAGTCACGCCTCCTTTTTATGTTAATATTCATGAGCTTTATCCACTTTCCATAGTCAATATTGTGCTTCTCCAGCTTTGATTTGATGTATGCAATGTATTATGTAAATGGCGATAAATTTACAGTTTGGACGGCTGTGTCGTCTTGGCTATTTTGACTAGCAGTGGTAGTAGAATCTAGAATGTGCGTTTGGTGTAATGTACAGTATGGGTGGTATGAAGGAAGCTCAAACCAGTTTATCATTGACATTTGGAGGCGGCCGTGGAGCAACTGGAGCGGGTATATCATCAGCATCTTGCTCAAGACCAATCTCACCGTCTTCACCAGCCTTGGCCGCATTCTTCTCGGCCTCTAGCGCTCTATACTTGCGACGACTTTTCTTGGCGGCGCTTGTTTGTTTCTTCTTTTTAATAGCGGCGACAACAGACGTTCGACTCTGGTCGCCACGGTATAGGTCGTCGAGTTTCTGGGCGAGTAGTTCACGGGCAATGTTGCGGTTCTGGGTGCGTGAGCGGGTGGCTTGGCATTTGACAACGAGCCCTGTTGGGATGTGTTTGAGTTGGACGGCAGAGCTTGTTTTGTTCTAGATGACGGGATTGTTAACTTTGTCCAAGGGTGGGGGCAAGTAGGTGAGACATACAATCTTTTGGCCTCCAGGACCGCTGCCTTTTAGGAAGCTTTCTTCAATTTCATCCTTAGGAGGCGGCTTGGGCCGCGGCGGCATCTGCTTCCCGAATGCAGTTGAGAAAGAGGAGAATACACGCTTGTTACCGTGTGCTATGTTTATATGCCGTGCCAACGCATTTTTCAGTAGGCTCGCACCAATATTAAACATGGCTGCAGTCTCAAAAGCGGATGGCTTTAGTCGGTGATTGGGGTTGTGTTAAGCTGAAGCTTGGCCGGGGTTAACGACCCTTCGTCGTAGCAGAAAGAATGTTGGTGTTGAGTATCGTATCGCGAATATAGTTTGCAGCACAATGAGAAGCCAATTGAAAGTATCGCATGCGCAATTGTCAAGCAGAGTCGTTCCAATTTATCGCAAACTCGTAGAGATAAATTCCATTGCGCAATGTGAAGAAAGACGAGCAAGTTGGGCCCATTGTAAGCCTAGTATGGTGTATTGTTATCGGGCCAATCAAAGTGAGTAGAGATAAGTGCCAAGGCTCAAGCCGCGATTCCAGAATAGGCACTTTTCAGGGCATGCCTGCGATTATTTCTAGTGGATTACAGTGGTTGCTTGGTTAT
>JACYXV010000004.1:15826-27690 GCA_016859225.1 Thielaviopsis cerberus | reverse complement strand
GGGGGGCTTATTCTTTGTATTTCTTGTGCATACAGGCTCGCCGTTAGTTCTACTGGGTTTGTTGACAGTGAACAGGGAAGATGAAAACATGCTCTCTTAGTCTTCCCTGTCTCTGGCAGTCAGCTGTCCACCATGATGCACCCACGCCTTGTCATCCAGAGCCACATTATGCTTGATGTAATTACCGGAACCCGGAAGAACGCGTTGCCGAGGTAACCTTCGGGGCTAAACCATTTCATTTTCCCAGACATTCAAGGAGGGCAACACAGTGTATCATAATCATTCTTTGTTTGTTATATTTCTTTTTATTCACCTTTCAGTACTTCGGCGGCCCCTATCTGTATTCCACACTCAAGTTGATTGACCCTCACACTTACACATACACTGTGAGTGGCTAATGAAGATCTAGGAACTTGAGTGGGCTTGTGATTCGATCGTTCCTGCGTAAGTGAGTAACTGCTGCGCCGCCTTGGCCTTAACAACTGAAAAAAGTGTAGTGGTTATGGCTTACCGGGCGGGAGTACGACCAACCATTACCTGTAGCTTGCGTTATGGAAAACTTGTGTGGTAAAGTGACTTGCAGATTCCTTTCATGCGAGTCGCCAAAACTCCCGAGTAGTACTACAAGATTATCTCTCTAAGATCTGGCATTAGTAGCAGTCAGAACACCAGCATCAAAAACACAAGGCTTGAATATGAAGCTCTACAACAGGCTCACAGTTGGAATCATAATGAGGCCCAACTAAAATTGCCCTCTCAATGTGGCTTGCACAGCCTGGAGTTACCATAATAAGCTTCTTCACTACTCGGACGGCAGACTACAGGGCCGAGGCTTACCTGACAATACCCATCTGACATCTCTACTACTCTATACTTTCATCATTTACCACCATTGGGTATAATAATATTGTGATTGACGCTTGATTTCAAAGCAGACAAAAGATGAGACACTCCCGTAGTAATAGTGACGTGAGATCTAGAACAACATTGGTTGTAGGGCTCAGCAAAGTGTCGGGTACTCGATACGCAGCCCTGTCTTGTACGACGCTACATGGAGCAGATGGGACGAGCAATGGCGATTAGTAGCAGCAAAAATACCCATCTTGGCTGCTGTAATCGCGTAGGCTTGTGTATTCGCGGTCATCATACGCCACCAAAGCTCTAGACCGTTGGTGGGCGGGAAATAGTAACATGGGCGTAAAGCAGGTAGGTTGGGCTTACACTTGGAGATTTACGAGGACAATCATATATTCTGCGATGCGTGCTCAAGTTACCTAGCCTAATGCTACGCTAATAAACGCCCAGACTCATTACAAGCCTGTTGGTTTATCAAGGCGGGTCGGAGACTGAAGTCCGGAGAGGGAGTTGAATTACCGGATTTAGAAGAACGAGGTGCAGATTCAGCGGACATGGTTCAGCGAACACTGGGTTCTATAGCAGGCACACATACTTTGACATTGCTTTGACATTGGTATCATGGACATGCAAAATGACGAAGCTGGCTGGTTGACTACTAGTTTGCATAGTCTTATTTGTGATGTTGTCGTACAAGGAGATGGAACAACTGTGATAAAATGACAAGTCTAACAAAGGTTTCGATAGTACATATGACTGGATACTGGGACAATTGCCGATGTATTTGCTGGCAATGTTTGGGCACTGATGAGAGTGGTGATGACTGGTTATGAAGATAAGTCATATACTGAAATACTGATATGTCAAACGAGAAAAACATAGCAGACTAGACTTTGTACAAGACAGTAGGGTGAGCTGAACGCTGGACTGGCTAGCCTAGTGATGGCTAGACACTACATCACACGCAGCTATATGCTGCATACTGTATTATGCAGCACAGATACCTAGAGCACAGTCACATCAAGGCTCGATTTAGGGCAAAGCATAGCTGCTATGAAGGAGTAGTGTGTGCTAGAGTGGCGTCTTGGTGGGAAGCAGTGTGCATAGAGCGAGCACTAGTGTCTATGAAGATGTGTAATACAGCGAGCATGGCCCGGTGGCCTGCATCAGGGGAAGTCACTGCGAGTTACAGCATTGCACATGCTCTATAATACAACCAAACTCACCATGGACTGCTTCTATAATCCGCCTCTTTATGTTACAAGTATCCCCCGGCTCATAATCAAAATCCAGTGAATATTGTAAACGGCCATGTTCCCCGATTAATGCTCGGGCTACGGACTAACATAACCCTCACAACACGCAGACAAGCCGCTCGAATAGTAATCTTCTCCATAAAGCAGGGATTAAAACGATGTACATATTTTTTTACGCAAACAACAGGGCTAGTCTGTGTAAAGCCTGTTTGTGCACCCCTACACATGGGCCGTGTGGGTAGAGAATATGTTGGTGTGTATGCACGATGTGTATACTCAAGCATACATGTGCACTTGTGTAAAGATACTGCATGGCTCTGCTTGCTGAGACTGTATTTGATGGAATATGCTGTTAAATTTGTAATATAAGCTTGTACAATACAAAGAAGAAAAAATGGTGTCAAAAGGCAGCTCAGCCAAGTAGAAAGTAGAACTGGTTCTGTAGTACACCACCAGCTTAATAGACACTGACATACGCCACATACGCAAAATGCAAAACGCAAAACATCTAAGCGCAAACTACATTCCCAGATCAACTCACACAAACCATCCCTCGACACCATTCAGTCAGTTGCATCCCAACCTTTTTACTTTTTCCATCTTGGACATAGTCGTGCATAACGCCCGCCTTGGAGGTGCTCACTTTGGTAATGTTGCTTTCCTCGATTTGTGCACACGGGAAAAGCACGAGCGGGTAAGAAACAGACTAATATAAGCACGTTGCAATCGATCAACTTTTATGTGTAGTGCACCCGCTACACATCGTCTGTTATAGATACCCCCTAAAGCTGCTGGGATCTGGCGATGAGGGGTGTAATTCCGTTTTCTCCGAGTAGCTTAAGTTGTACTGCTGGGTGTGAATTTGGATGTGATACGCCAGAAATGGACAGTATTGAATAAGCTTTTATTGTGTTGGGACAACAAAGCCAAAGTCTCGAGTTTGGTCGAGACGGGGACACTTTGGGGTTGCCAGACTCCTTTGTATTTCTCTTTCTCATTGGCTTTGTTTCTTTTCCTTGGGTGATCAAGCACGCTTTGTTTCCTACCATATTTCAAGACAGTCGTGTTTTTGAGTCAAACTTGTGTCTCTCAAAACCTGTTATATTTTAGTACGTCATCAGTTTTGTTGACGCACTATATCACTTGGAACGTGCAACAAATAGAGAAGTTGGAAGTTAGCGCACTACACATTCCATTACAATAACCCTAGGGACACAGAAAGATGATTGCTTCATCGTTTTAGGGTTAGTAAAATGAGAGAAGGAGCCATGAGCTTAGGCACCCAGGCATGTGATTCCGCTTCCGCGTAACTTGCAGAGTTGGGACCGGCCCAGAGAGGGTGTGAGATGAAGCTATTGTAGGTGTGATGAGGATAAACGCGTTTTTGCAGTGATTTCGCGTTTTTGCGTTTTCTGTGTGAATGGCTTGGCAGCACTTTGCAATTGTTAATATGCAGCGAATATATGAGCAATAACCCACCCTGGATATGCGCAAAAAACCTTTGCCCACTCCTTAATAATTGCTGGTTGTTGGCCTGCGCTTGCACGTTGCATCTTGTCCCTGTTGACCGAAAGATGCCTTGCGAACCCGAGCGAAGTCGATACTAAGTCTACCTTGCCGTCAAGCTCAGGCCTGGCTGTTGATCTTGGATGGGTACACGAGCACTGGGAAAAGCAAGTCTGTAAAGAACCGGTGTAAAAGGAAGCATGAACAAGAACCAGTGGAAAAGGAAGCATGAACAAGAACCAGTGGAAAAGGAAACACAGACAGAAACAAGTACCAAGAAAAGAAAACATGAACAAAACAAGTACCTAGAAAAGAAAATATCAACTAGGACGCACTGTGATCATCCGTACAGGCGGTACAGAATCGTGGATGCCACTAGAAGACCATGTGCGTACCGCATCTTGCTTCCATTGTTTCGACGTCTTACTTGTGAACCGCCATCTTGGGGACATTCTTGTTCATAATTACACTTGGCCAAATTTTCCAAAAGGACACCAAGGTGACAACCCTGTGACACTTTTCTTCGTGTGCTATGCCTTGACTGCTGGTGGTTTTGAGCCCACACCCTTTTCCTTGGAACGGTACTCTCGCAACTGGCACAGCTCGTGTGGAAAGAGAAACATGCAAATCAGAGGGGGAACGAATGCACTACAAGGCGGGAAAAGCTTGGTGTGTAACGCACAGGGTTGAATAGCCGACGATAGCACATCTTACGGCCGTACGCTATCCCCATCTCGGGCATTCGCTGGTATACCTTTTGCGGTCAGCGTTTGCGCAAGCGAGCTCCCAGCATCAGGAATCAAGTACTTGTTCTGTATCTGGTCCAAAGCGACTGGCAGATATTTCGTGCAATCCTTTTTTATTTCCTTTTATGATTTGCTCTGTCATTTTATTCAAACCCTTGACAAATCCATGGTTTACTTGTGACTTGTGCTTCACCAGCCATCTCTGGTCTCTGAAAAGAAGAGCCATCTCTGCAAATCCCATGCCCACTTCGACGAGAACAGGTCATCTTGTAAGAAACTTCACGAGGGGGAAAAGTTCCCATTTCCTGATTCCAGGTTCTCGGATCCTGGGCCACTGAAACTTGCTCTAGTGCTCACAGCCACTTGCTTTCATAGGCTTGTGGCCACTTGCTTGTATAGGCTCGTGGCCACTTGCTTTCATAAACTTGTGGCCACTTGCTTTCATAGACTCGTGACCACAATCCTCTCTCCACCATACTGACCTCATCAGAGTCTCAAAGACATTAACCTCCCCTCTGTTCCTCTTCCTTCGCCTCCAAAGGCTCCGCTCTTGTTACCCATGTCTCCACGTCATGGAACATGAGCCGCCGATGCCCATGAAACCACTGGCCGACCTTCCTAAAAGAGCTCTAGATTTTATATCCAGCAACCTGATCTGACGCTGGGCAAGCGGAAACCAGCAAAAGGCCGACACTTGAGCATGCCAAATGCTTCGCTTTGAAGTTGGAGATAAAGGTCCGGTATCCTGACCTGAGTATCCTGCTGAATATATCAAGTGGCAATGCTACCCATTCAAAGGCCGACCGACGCCCTGGCTACTATTTGCGTTTTCAACTCTGGAAAAAAAACGAGTTTTCCTAAACAGGTCAAGCATATCGATCCCTGTTCCTGGTCGCCTCGTTTTCAGGGTTAGGCGAGGCTTTGCGGGCCCGTCAAGTCTTCCATTCAGCTGCGATGTTAGCCTTACTCTGGCCTAGAAAACCTACACAATCTACTACGCCTTGGATTACTATACACGCCGGCCATGATATGACATCTCACATATTCGAATACCCCCTACCTAGTGGGCATATCACAGCTACGTTGTCCTTGGTCCAGAAGGGTCGCAGCGCGACTTTACATCGCAACCGCGCACTCCAGACACAGAAAATGTATAGGCTATTGGAATCATAATTACAGGACCGCTGTACATTCAGGCGAGATCTGCGGTATATACACAGCATAAAAACGAAAGACCGAAGCAAGCCTTGTAGTTTTGCTGATTACGGGCAATTGGCAGTCAGACCGGGGATGTAACTCTGAGTGCCAGTCACTACTACTATAGCAAAAAGTGGTTGGCAAAAAGACCTTGTTTGGTCTTGCTTTCAAGAACTCCTCAGGTACTCCTAAGAGAACTGTTCTATGTGTGAAGTGGAATGCTGAGGAGTTTGTGTCAAGTTTATAGTTGGAAGTTGTCCTTTTTAGTAAATCTCGACTAGCACCGTAACACCGACAAAGACATGTTGCCAGTTGCATTTTGGCAGCTTTTGACATGCAACCGCCACCTAGGATCTTGACCTGCATGAAGCAATTTAATTAGCTACCAGAATCCTCAACTGTGAGTCTTGAAGTCTGCATCTGACAATGTAAATACTCGCCTTAGACTTGCATTCTCGACTTCAACCTTGTTTACGGGGCATGTAAAGACCCTCTATCAACACCAGTGTCTCGGATATAAAACATCCGTGGAAACGCCTAGACAAATTGTTCAGCTGTGAATAATGGTTGCAACACATTGACGTAGCAGGCCAAGAGGGCTCGTTCAAGCGGAAGACAAGCCTGAAAGAAGCACAACCCCCCGCTGTCAGCTTTGCCACCCCAAACTACGCTTGGGCTTGGTCTCGCACTTTCGCAACGTTCCAATGCCTCAACATGGAGGGCTTGGTAGATGAGGCCTACATCATCTTGGGTCGGAGATCCGGAGCAGATTCCGCGGCGTCTATCCAGACTGGAGCGGGGCCTAGAGCCAGCAATCTAGGCCGCTAATTTCGACATTACAGAGCTGAAAAAAAGGGCCTTTAGACATTTGGATAGTATCGAGACTACTCGCCACATGACAGAAATGTCCAAGAGTAAGAGCCATTTCTGCCGTTGTGTTCAAGTGCTTCATGGCTAGTTGGCCGTCTACTCTTGCTCTCACTCTAAACGTCAACTCTCATTCTCTCATTGTCGGCAACCCTTCATCGGTAACAACTACTATATTAAAAACCCAGGCTGCCATCCTGCCGTCCAATTGTGTCTCGTATCATTTGTTAGTTGTCCGATCATGCACTACATGTGTGGCTGCTAAATTGAGATTCTGGGCAGCAACACATCTTTGGCCAGGACGAATTCGTGCCGGAATGCAGTTAGCGCTGCATTACCCATGCAAGCGCCTGTATAGAGTCACAAGTATCGGAGTTTGGGTACACAAAAAACAAGGCATTGTATCTCCGATGAAGTTATTTGTTGTCACAAGGAATGGGACATATTAGCCAAGGGCCAATGATATACAAGGGGAAAAACCAACATCTAGTAGCAAGACATGGAAATCAAAAGAAATACATGAGACTTTTTTGGTATAATGTTACAGGCGTTATGTACGCCCACAAACTATGTGTCTTCATGACTGAGTGAGAAGCTTTGAAAAGAACCGTTAGGTACTCACTTCTTGCTCCTTGGTTGTTTGTTGCCTTGACGGCTCGACTTTATTTCCTTTATTTTATTGTTTCTTTTGCACATCTTTGCCGTACTGCCCTGGTCCTTGTACCTAGGGTTAAGCCAATTCTACACCTTGTTTTAACAGTAAGACATTTAGAGACCTGGAGCATGTTGACATGTGGCTGCAGAACTACACTGGCTGTTTACTTTATTTAGGAGACCACCTAAGTACTTGGATCTGGGTGAAAGAGTCTGTTGTATATTGATTTCATTCAAGACAGTTTAAGTTGTCATCTATGAAGAGGTTGTCATCATAGGGTTAATAAAATAACCCTACTCTGTTAGTATGACACTACAAGTTCATCTGTTAATCTCTTGTGTTGTATTCACCACACAAAAGCACACCATTTCATTGAAAGTCTGCGCTACAAGAAACTCGGAAATACCAATATTCTCAGGTCTATACAATAACACACAAGAGAATATCAAGTGTGGGCGTGACGTGGATACAACGCTATGCTTTGTACCATTAGATTGTGGCGGGAACTCTCTCAAGAAACACCCTATATCCTTTAATGCGTGGGATGAAAAGGTTTTGGGGCCAAATGCCACAAACTGCACTTGTATAAGGAGAGGGGAAACGCATATACAACGTAGCCGAGATATGTCGTGTCCAATGTTGTCTTGACAGTGCTTCGTCTTAACCCATTATAAGCGCTGGTGCTGCATATAGACCACTCTAGAATGCTAGGACTTGTCTAATACAGACAAGTAGTGCTTTATCTATAATGACGGCATGGAGTTGCAAGGGATGTCATGCTGACTGAGGTCACCTTGCTTCAAAATCGGACGAGGGAACACAGTCTCAGAGTTGACATTGCTCGCCACAGAGACATGACGAGACAAGGAAAGACACAAATGGGTGCATGCATGTGATAGTTGGGACCCAAACACAGTTGGAGAGTAGACGTTAACAGCAGTGAGAGCAAGTCAAACTGTGAGGGCCAACGCCTAATGCAACCTACGAGTATAGATGGCAGTAAGACACCCTGATAAGTGACTTGAAGCTTGGGCTGCCAGATATCATATTCCACAAGCTTTTAAACGATAAAATCGAAATGATCCCTTGTTTTGAACCTGCTTTTATGAGTCGCCAGAACAAGTATTTCTATCCGCTGGTTGGCGGCATGTGGTTTTGTGTAAACTGTGGCCAAACACAACTATCTCCTTAAACAGAACCTTCTCATCAGGGCTTGTATCTGTAGTAGCCATTACCAAGAGGAACCTTTTAATAATAAGCCTAGTAATTGTGCAAGAAAATGAATGCATATGAACAAAGCAATACGACCATGGCCTTGTAAATACACCTGTATCAGTGGATGAAAGGGTATCCCATAACAAACAATGAACAAGGCTTAAGGTAGTCAACTTCTTTGGCCAACTGTTTCGTTCAGGATGATAGCGTACAGGCGTATCAATTGCTACCAACTTCAGCTATAGACGTTCCGTAAGCTCTTTGGTGTGTTTTAATTTACTCTATGTGCGATTAAATCATGAGTTGATCGTTGAATGCATACTTAGCCAACCCTGCTACGGAAATAATGCCGAGCTCGCCTAGCTCAAAGTAGTAGGAAAGTTGGCCCATCTTACAAAAAGCGTCTTCTGTTATAGCGAATCCGTCAAAGTACGTGAACGCTGATGAACCCGAATAGTGGGTTGAAAACAACTCTTTTTTTTTTCTTCATTTTTGCTACGTAGCTTGGCCAAAGGCTGCAGTAACAGGTTGAAGATGCGTCAAGTTGGTGATCTTGTATAGCGTGGATGACGTATTAAGCTTGCGATTTGCACCTAGAAATGCGACGCCCGACTTGAGAGATTCCGAGGAAGCATTAAATCCTAGAGGAGCTTGCTCGACTGCAATGTCCTTCTGCTGGTGGCCTTAGAACGAAGGAACCGTTCAACCCACGTTCTGGCAAATGTCAGTTGTTATTTAGCTATATTATGCTTGGAAACTATCTTTTTAGTCTGTTGTGCATAGCCCTTGCAAAAACTAACCCTAAATCGTATAGCCCCTCATCGCTAATTGAAGACAGGTTACGAAAAAAGATTATAGAGAACAAAGGATGTACTGCTTGAGTAACGCTTAGTAGACGTGCTGCCACTTGAAAACAGCTCAAGTTCTATGTAGAAGGCTCTCAACACATCTCATAGTCTTATGTCCAGCTGACCTCAAGCTTCCTTCGCTACAGCGCTTTTAACAAGAGTCTCTAGAGGTAAGATAAACATAGGGGAAGACGAGATTTTCCAACCCTAGTGCCTCTTTTGTGAAGATATGTCGTAGACGCATCTAGAACTCCAATATAGGCTATTAGTCTGCTATTCTTGCCAGAAGCGGGGTCAAATGGCGTGAAGATACGTAAAGAACTAGAGGGTGCATATGCTGAAATCCATCCGGGACATTCAGGATGCAGAAACATCAAATAGGCAAGGCCAAGTGACTGAAAAACCATGACCGTGCCTAGAACGGAAGGAAAGATTTTGAGGGTAATTTACTGCATTTGTTACTACTGAGCCGAGGTTCAATACTCAAACGGGCGCCCGTCTTCAAATAGCGTAGCCCAGATAGTATCACAGAATAGAGAACCGTTTAGTTGGCCCTTGGTCAGGCATGTCTGGTCTCTGTTAGGGTTTGGGTTAGTCAACTCTCTGTCACAAATTGCACAGGACAGCTTCAAACTGCATCTCTTCTCCCTGTTCCAAGCCCATATCTCCTTCATGTTCCAAACCCATATACCCTTCATGTTCCAAGCCCATATATCCTTCCTGTGCTAAGCCCATATCTCCTTCTTGCGCCAAACCTACATCTCCCCCCTGTTCCAAACCTACATCTCCTCCCTGTTCCAAACCTACTCCCTGTTCCAAACCGTCATCCCTTCCTCCCTATCTTGCAACCCATGATCTATCTGATGGAAAAAGCAAAACCACCAGAAAAGCGAGGGCAAAAATAGCGGATGGCACATTTTGTTTCTTTCGTTTCCCTTGTGTCCTCGGTTCGAGACTGGAAGGCATGTTTGTGCAGATGACAAAAATAGACGATTCTGGCCATGTTTCTTCAAGGGAAACTAACTATACGCCCCAGAGTTGTGCTGGCTGTATACTTTCGGACCAAGCACGCACCCTCAAAGGATGCAGGTTTACAAACGGGCTCTCATCCACGCTCTGCACTGATGCGCATTTTCGGCGCCGTTGCAGTTTGCACGGTCCAGATCAGTCCGTACGCTGAACCGAGCCGTGTAGTCAAAGTTGCGGTGTGATTTACTACATATGAGAAAACGCTGAGCGGCATGGGGCCATGTCTGTACCAGTAGCAAGTAGGAGAAGGTTGGAATAGCGGGGGAGGGTGTGTGTGATGACATGGATATGGGAAAAAGATGCGCCCGTCACGCACTCTAGGGTCAAATCGCATACGAAGAAAACGAAAACTGGTGTGAGTGACAAGGCAGGGCTTGACAAACCCTCCAGACTATGCCTACAAGTTAAGCGAACCTGGTTTTTTAGCGGCGATCTATTTTCTCCTATGGTGTAGTGCGCTTGTCTTGTGTTCCTGCTTCTGTGTCTATAGCCTGTCGCTTTCCTTGCATGTTCAAGGCGTCTCATTTTACTTCGGCCCTCGCACTTTGAAAGTTGATGACGAGGTTTTCAAGAGGGGGCTTTACTTTTGTACATGTTCTTTGGTTTCCCAGGGGCTTTGCTTTTGTAGAGACGTTCTTGAGCTCCCCACGGGAACTTTACCTTTACAGAGACGTATGCTAAACGTTGCGTGCGGACTTGATATTTACAAAGTCCGAAATAGCCGTCAGTATGCAGGCGAGCATGTATGAAAAAGTATATGCACGATACTCCCGCCTCGGGAAGATGGGCAATAAAACCTGAGATTTGACACGCGAGGTATCATATATTGCCACATTAGAGAGTGCTAATTCCCAAGTTTGTACAGATTATCTGGATTAAATAACCCTAATACAGCCCCCACATTGTTAGGTTGAAGAGCTCTTTGTCAGACTTGCTACAAAGAGTTATAGTTAGGAACTAACAGGTCGAATAGCGACTCGAGAGAGTGTGTATCAAACCACCCAGGACCTATTTACTCTTATTAGAAGTAGGAAGAGTGTTGTAAGCACGTCTGGCATACCCGTTATAGCTATGCTACTGCGGTTATCGATACTGTAACATGCCGCGTAGATGGGCAGGTTGCATAACCCTAACAAACAGTAGTAGAATAATAATCTTGGCCCTAATTTAAACATTAGCTTTATATACACTTTTACAGTTTTGACTGTACAAAATACTATGCCTAAAGCCAAGGCACTGTATGACACAAACGACAAAACATACACACAATTTGACGTCGAACCTTGATGGGTGTCCAGAGAAAGCTGGGGGGTCAATATCATGGCTGTAGTATCAGCATTCCCTCCAGTCTCACACTATGACGGCCAAAGAGCCTTTGTCCAATACAGCAGGAGAACATTTTTGTCTCCAAATAACTCAGTTTCATCACATGCGCCAGACTCTAAGCCCGCCAGATAGCACTCGACCAAACACTGACGTGATGTATTATGAGCTGAACCGCGTAGCCCGCGGAGTACGGCTAAAGTGCATCCATGGTATAAAGTCTAATCTCGAGCCAGTCTGTTTACACAATTGTCAAAGGTTATAATCGATTTTGCTTTTATTCTCACGACTCGAAATATGCCTTGTAATCATTGCCAGTTGGTAACTCTCAGCTTGTGTCAAGTACCCTTTCTCTACCAAGCGAAAA
>JACYXV010000003.1:27474-54240 GCA_016859225.1 Thielaviopsis cerberus | reverse complement strand
TCGACTTCGGTCCAGCCGCCGCCCTGCTCAAGCAGACCCCCCATGCGTACGCCTACCAATAGCGCCAGTTACGCTGCCTTTGCTGCACTCGACCGTGGAACTAGCGCGCTGCGCCGGACCCGGACACGGGCTCGGCTACGCGGCTGATGACTCATGGGAGATCGATTGAGCGCGAGCCACACCACCTTCACACGCATGCGGCCGCTACAGCTGACAACGGCGCGCCATCAATGCGCTCTGCGCGCGCGTCCATGGCGCCCAGGATGCGGGCCCATCGCGCTTTGCCTTTCGCTCAAGCTAAAGAAGCAGAGCACAGGTGTTTGGGCGCGTGCACAGGCACAGGTACATGAAGACTCGAGTGAGGAGAGCCCGGCAGCGGCAGGGCACTACGAGAATGCAGCGGCAAGAGGGTTTGCTGAGAGAAGTGTGAGTGATATGACGGGGTTTGCGACAGCAGTGGGAAAGACAAGCGAGACGACAACGACGACGGCAGCGGCGGCGGCGAGGAGGAGAGAGCCTGGGACAGGGTTTCATGGGCGGCGGGGTTAGCTTTACCGCCGGCTGGAGACCAAGTGAGGGTTCACAGACGCAGTGGTATGTACAGGTCCTGCAAGTGTAGAATATATACAGGCCATGTAAGTATATCTAGTAATCTAATCAATTCACGCATGTATTGTCATATCTGTCCTGTTGATTCCCAATATTTCCACGCATATCCTAAGCTCGGAATGCTTGCACCAGTTCGTGCAGTTTGTCAATCACCACAGGTGCCAATGACCCTAGACTATCCTCAATAATACGGTCCATGGTGCGAATCGCATCTTCCTCGCTCAAATCAAGGTGAAAGCGCTCACGCACTTTGAGCACAGTCTTGTCAGGCTCCAGACGGATATCCGGGATATTCGCATCGACCATCAGACTAAACAGGTTGAGAATCAGATTCGACTGTTTGCGCAGCGCCGTGTACGCCAGAAAACAGTATTGCTTGAACTGCTTGTAATTGTCTGAACCGGCGCCGCCCATACAGTCCACCATTTCCTTGCTAAGCTTCATGACGGGGGCAAAGGGCTTGGGGTCGTGGCCGAGAATGAAGCCAAAGTCAGCGTGGAAAAAGTGCCCATCGGGCGAGAGTAATAGATTGTCGAGGTGGCGATCGCCAACGCCTAGAATATATGTAATCACGCAATAGCCAGCACACGAGCGAATATACGTCTCGAGCACGTCAGGCCGGATGTGCAACGGCGGGGCTGCGTCATAGTTGTGTTCGCGTAGAAATGTTAAAGCTGGGTTGGTCTTGTACTTTGACGCGATGCTTTGGAAGCTGACGGAGCGGACAAACTGTGAGGCGCCGGCCGACGCGCTGGTGGCTAGGATCTTGTACGGTGAAAGTTTCAGGTCGACGTTTTCCTTTTGCAGTAGCTGATCCATTAGAGTAATGATCTGGATGACCAGCTGATCCTGACGTAAGTCGTCACCCGTCTTGAAGATGATGGGGTATGTACCGCCCGAGGCTGTGCGAAAGGTGACCTTGATTGGGCACAGCGATGACTTGAATACGTTGGTCTCCTCGGGCACGACGCCCGTAACGAGCACGTTGGGGTCTAGCGGTAGCGGCAGCGGCGGGTCAATCACCGCCAGCTCATTCTTGGGGTCGCCGAGAAACACTTTGACGCGCTCAATTTTGCGCGGAATCGTCTCGCTCGACAGCTTCACCTCGGTTGAAATCTTGGACAAAATCGTTACTAGCTCCGCTTGTCTGCGCAGTTGCGACCGCTGCTCATCGCCACCGGGTGCCTGCACTAGCTGCGCCATAAAGTCATACGCCACCTTGCGGTAAATGTTTCGGTTGTTTTCGCCCTGTTCGGGCGAGTTATCATCACATTCCACCATCAGGTACCAGTAAAAGTAGTTTCCAAGCTGGAAATTCGCCGCCGCGCGAGAAATTAGAAACGAGGCGAGCGACGAGGAGTCCTTGACTGCGGGCGCCGTGTCGTCAGATGGCGTGTCAAGTATATGCTCATATTTGAGCGCCTGTACAAGCTGCAGCAGGTACAATTGGAGTTCGGCATCTTCGGCCTTGCGCAGTCGCTCGACAGCAAAAGCGCGCACAATCGGGCTCTCAAACGATGGTCCAAACAGCTCCAAGGCATCGTCGACATCAATGTCAGTCCAGCGCGAGAGCAGCTGCTCGGCCTGTTTGACTTCAGATGCCTCGCTCCAGTTGACCGACTTGACAAACTTTGTGAGGGCGCGTTTGTCGCGAGTCAGATGGTAGCGGAACTTCCATACAAGATCAGCCTGTTCTGATGAGAGAGTTTGCGTGGGCGGGTACGACAGGATCATGTTGAGTTCGTCGCGGACCTTGGCGTTGGGCTTTAAATCCTTGTCAAGAATACCGTTGCGATGCACACTACGGAATAGACGGCGATGCTTGGCTTCAACGGGGTTGTCGCGGCCGATTTCTGGGTCATACACTTTAAATAACGAGCCCTCGAGGACTTCGGTAGCGGTAAGACTCAGTCCCCTACTAATTCCTGGGCCATACTGAACCTGGGGTGGTGGTCTGCGGAGAACGGGCTTTTGTGAAGACGTATGAAGCTGCTGGTTGGCGCCAAGATATAGGGGCGAGTATTCGTGGTCGGCAAAGACGACGGCAAAGTCAAACAGCGGCAGCTCAATGTTAAGATATAATCGTGCCGGCGAGGACTGGTCGGAGTCACGGGCCTCACTTAATCCCATCTTCTTCATTTGGATGACTTTCTCGCGGTGTGCAGCCATTTTCTTTTCGTAGCTGCGAAACACAAGCATATCTAGCCAGTCGACCTGGGCAATGTCTGATGTTTCATGCTTTTTAAACAGCGCCTCGATACGGTTCATTTCCTCCATTTCTTTGTCCAGACTCAAATGGCCAGTGCCAAGGGTTTCTTTTGGTGGACTGGAGGGCGTAGTACTCGTGTCGTTGCCGTCGGCTTCGCGGTGGCGATGCACAAAGCAACGTTGACGGCCTTGTTGCAATTGGCTATCGTTGTCGAATACACGGAATGTGGTGCCACCAAACGGAACGGCGTTTTCGGGGGTGGGGTTTCCTTCGGCCGAGCCAGCCATTGCGGCGGCAATGACTGAGTGGTCCCAGAGGGTTATTGCAATTTGGGTGTCGCTTGGAAGATCTTTGTACTTGATAGGAAGCGTGATCCATTCGTTCCAACTACGTCGTGGTTAGCAAAGGAGAGTTATGTGGACAAATATGCCTACCGTCTTTCGTTCTTAAAGGCCTTGTACGAGGTTTGCATCGGAACGGCCAGAGGCTTGGACCCGGCAAACACCTGTACAATGATGTACATGTCAGAGTGTGTGCTAACATTGGCGCCAGTGTGTCGTAGTTCATCGTTTTGTAGCAGATTGGAAAAGGCTGGAGCCGGTTCATCGCCTTCAAGATTGATTCTAACCAGTTAGTACTTTATCAAGCGAAGCCCCAAGTCGACGCACATTCTCAACTTAATGTCCAGATCTAACTGCGGTGTCGTGGCAAACGATACCGACTCAATGTCGCTTTGCCCAAGCATCGCGAGGGGTGTGCTGGCTTTGTTCTTTTGGATGTAATTAAGATTAAATGATTAGATGCGATAAAGTGTTGGTTACCATGTGCGACGCTACCAGCAAATTGTCAGGTGAAGAAATGGAAAACAAGCGATGATGATTTTTAAAAGATGCGATCGATGATGGATGATGTCTGAAGCGGCTTCAATTAACTTGATGGTGACGTCGTTTGTCGTTATCGCCCACCTTATCTCTAGTGGCCTACCATCTATCGCCTGGCTCTGGTCAGCTGTCTGCATGGCCGTGTCAGCTGGCAGTTTGTAGCACTAAAGTACTAGAGCAAAGTGTCTTGACGCCTATAGTACAACTGCATAGTGGGGAACTCGGGCTTTTCCCGTTTGGGCTTGAATGTAGCGCGCTACAAGGTCGCTAACTAATGGTCTCTGCGCGTTTCCAGGCGGCTTTAATGTGAATTCCATGTGACGGGCTGTTCTTTGTGCATTTCTTTCATGGACTGCGGTCTTTTTATTACTTTTAATCTTTAATTCCAGGTGTCCCACCACACGCTTGTGCCGCGTTTCCTTTGCATCCCCGGCTTCTTCAGCCTCGTCGTCTTCGACCAGTCAATCCGCATCCGTCTGAAGAATGCCCTCCACCGTCTCCAATCATTCCAATTTTACTTGCTCCCTCTAACTTCACTGCCGCCATGCATAGAGATCGCAGCGCCTCTTCGGCCCCAAAACGTCGTCATGACAATCCACCAGCTAGCGCCTCGTCTCGTCGTCGTACTAATGGATCCCATCGCGAGTCTGAGCCTGGGGGCCTAGAGGACCCCTCGACCGTGTACGATCCCGATCAGCCGATTGAGCAGCGCCGGCAAATACAGCAGGATCTCCGTGAACTCAGCCGCAGGCTCGCCGACGATCCCGATCAGTACCTCAACTCCAGTTCCACCGGGCTGCGTACCGTGCTGGAGTCGAGCAACCGCATCAACAAAGACATTCGACAGACTACCGAAGCCGCCATCGACTCGCGGCTTCTAGTCACGGTTGCCGATATGTCATACCGCAAAACTATGCGCCTAATGCAGGGATCGTCGGCTAACGGCTTGGATATTGACGATTTCCTGTCCAAGGCCATCCGGTATATGCGTCATGGCGGTGGTGTCGACGACAACAACAGCACTGCGCTGACAGCCACTCAACAACACCGCCGCTCTAATACTTCTCGGCAATTCTTGGGTTTTGGCGACGAAGGCGGCGGCGATGCGGGCGCTGACGAAGAATCTGGCGACATGCTTAACTGGGAGCACTTGGGCCGCTACGCCGCCACTCCATGCACCATGCGGCCGCCCTCGATAGGTTTTCTGCTTGGCCCCCTACACGTCGAGAAAAGGGCACGCAAAATCACAAAACGCTCGGCTCCCCTCCGGCCTAACACGCTGCCCGAGACACGGCCTGAAGTCCTTAAAGCCAATGCGCTGAACAAGGCGGACAACGATCTGACTGTGATTTGCGCCAAGATTCTCAAGCAGCTGGCTATTGTGCAAGACAGACTTCAACGGACTCTGGAGGGACTGATGGTGGAAGGAAACACAAACGAGGAAAACATTCAGCTGATGCACGACCATGGTCTGCGGAGTACTGGCGGCGTGGATCTAATGCGCTTTGTAGTGAATCCACTTTCGTATGCGCAGACGGTAGAAAACATATTCTATGTTAGTTTCCTGATCCGCGACGGCAAAGTGTCGGTAGATCTTGATGAAAACGGGATTCCGTCTTTGTGTAAGTAAACGGCAATGCAGATGGGCGACAACCTTTAGCCACCTACTAACTAGCTACATCTAGCGCCCTTTTCCCCCGAAGACCAGGAACCTAACTGTCGATCGGCCGATGCACGACACCAGGCTATTTTCACACTGAACCGGCACGTGTGGAGAGAAATTGTGCACACGCTTGAGATCAAGGAGCCGATGATTCCGCATCGAAATACTGAGGCTCCCGCGGCTCCAGGTGCTCATGGCTGGTACAACTGATATGATTTGATGTGCTGTGGTTCTTTATTGAGGCCATAATGATAGTTTTGTCTCTCATCTTTCTTTCCATGTGCTTCTTCTCTGTCTTCTCTCTATATGCTTCTTTCTATATGCTTCTTTCTATATGCTTCTTTCTAGCTGTTTCTTTGCTCGTGTCTTGTTCTTTGTTTGCTGGTCAAAGTCTTTGATGGCACAATGTTCTAGGTTGGTGGGCTGCATTTCATGAAGTCAAAAGACATCTTTGTCTCTTGGGGTGGCTTTACCACTTCTTGGCTTTATTGGTATGTACTTTTTTTCTTTATACTCCGCCTCTTTATTGCTAACCACAAAGAATTACCCCGGGCCAAGATGTTTTGGTGCAAGAGTTTCTTTCTTGCTGCCGACTTCCACGCTCACAAAGACCTTTGACTACAAGCCAGATGGCGGCACCATGTCTGTCTATAACTTCGCAGTCTCTGAATCAGTTTATAAAACTACAAGGTTACGCTCGTCTGTGCCTTTCTTTCTTCTTCTTTTCTCTATATCCCTCACTTCTTATTTATCATACCTCATCTCTACATTGGTCCAGATCTTCAATCTGCCTGTGCCTTCTATTCACTCTTAACCCTTTTACTTTGCCTACTTTCCTTGTCCGTTGCTGGCCAACGATCATCTGAATAACCGCCATGTTCCCTTTTAAGTTAACCTTTTTCAGGGCCTTTAGCCTATTGTTTAGCCCCATGTATGTTCTCCCCGATAACCCGGGAAACGACGGCCCCAGCCACTCCAGCGCTGGCTCTGGCAGTCCTATCAACTCCAGCCGCCCCGGCGTCACTGACGCCTCTGGCTCCTCCACCAGCCCAACAAATCCTCAAGACGGCTCGAGCCATCCCAGTACCCCCTCTACGCCCAGCTTTGCCAATCCTGCTGGTTTCTCGGGAGGCACTGCGTTTGCTATTGGTGTTGACACTTCTACCACCGGCTCCTCCAATAGTGGTATACTTGGAAGCTCCAGTAGTTCGCCTACCAGCTTCATCGCTCGTAGCCGTGTCCCTGAGAATTCCAATCATGCTTCTGATACCGACCTGTCCTCGGCCTTGAGTACCGGCTCCGCCAATCCGAGTGACAGTACAACTGACGCCCATACTCTTCACTCAGCCGGCCACTCCATCAGCAGCATTGAGCCCAAAACGCCCAGCACCCAGCTCAAATCTAGCGGCTCCAACGTCTCTGCCGATTCTACCAGCCACGCCAACTCTAGCCGAGCCATTGCTACCCCCAAGCCACCTTCGACTTCGACTCTTAGCGGTAACGAACTAGTAGTAAACTTGATTAAAATCTTGCCACAAAAGTTTAACGAATCTACTTTGATGGATTTTATAAGAACCTTGGGTGTTTCTCAAGACAAGCGCCGTGACTTGATTTCTGGCCTGTACAATCTCTGTCTATACTCGCGTCAAGAAGCTAGAGCGCAAGCCAAGCAGTCCAACTCTCGGCCCAATAATGCCTCAAACGACACAGCCTCGAGCTCTATCAGTGATCGCGAACTGGCTAGAATGAGGTACAGTATCCGCACCCAGCACGCAATTCTTACAAAGCTCCACAAGGAGAAAACACGCTTGAAGATGCAGTTGGCCACAGCGTCCCGGTCAGCTGTTTCTAATAGAGATCTAGCCAAGCCAGTGCAACAGCAGTATGATGATGACGAGCTCGAGTACGATGCTGATCGCCTGAACCAGCTACAAACTGGGCTACAACACCTCTGTGGCAGAATCACGGCCCAGACAGTCATTGCTCCTGAGGTCATTGGCAAACCCCGTCGCTCTCCTGGCGGTCGCCGTCGTCCTTTTGGCAGTTACCGCCGTTCTTCTATTGGCCGTCGCCACTCTGTTGTTGACCATGATGCTCGTTCTGCTGTCGTCAATCACTCACCCGCCGCCCGTGTCGCCCGCATTGTTCCTATTCCTCGCGCCCGTGTCCGTCCCTCTGCTGCTGCCAACCTAAAGTCAACTGCAACTCGCCTTAAGGCTATTCAACGTAAGGAAGCTAATATAAAAAATGCCTCTTACGCCAAGGCGACTGCTGACATGGCCAAGCAAAAGGCAGTGATTCAGAAGGCTGCCATGAAGATGATTGCCGAATATCTGGCTGTTAGCAAACACATCGCGAAGAATCAAAGAGAGCATACGCGCAAGTCTATCAAAACTTTGGAGCCCGAACCCGAAACGGTCACCGAGAATAAATGTGTCAGCTTTGCCCCCGGTACGGCGTTGCCATCCAAGACGGGCGCCAAGGCCAGATGCCCCAGGAATTCCATGAACGTTGATGCAACGACCAAGAAGCCCAAGAGCAAGGCTGCTATGAAGCGTCAAGCCCGCAAGATTCGCAACATGCTGCCCTCATGCAAGACATGCCGTGCGTGTGAAAAGTGTGGCATAACTCGTCTCCGCCGCTTTAACGGCATTCGCCGCAGACGCAAGACTATTGAGTCCCGCTTTGCTGATAGAATTCTGCCGGCCCGGACTACGAATGGAACAGTCAGAAAGCTGCGTTTCCGCTGCAAGGGCCAGTCTTCTACAAATGGAGCACGCTACAAACTAGTCTGCAAAGGCCTCAAGACTCGCAAGACTCGCAAAACCCGCTCGCACCGCAACCTCACTGGAGCCCGCCAATTTTACAAGAACTATGAGCTCTTTAACTACGACTTCCTTGACAAGCACTTTGGCTGGTCTGACAGAAAGTACAGCCCTGAGGATCTCTTGCAGTTTGAGGAAACCATAACCCTAGTACGACTTCTTGATAGCAAGCCCGACTATACTTTCCTGGCCGAGCTGTTCCACGCCAAGACTGAGGAGGACAAGATTGCCGTGGTCGAAAAGCACAACGAGAAAATGGCCAAGCGCTTGATAAAACGAGCCCAGAAAAAGGCCGAGAAGGAGGAAAAGCTAAAACGGCGTCACAGACTTTTGAGACAAATCAATTTTGAGGATCTCGTCTTCCCCGACCAGAGCAAAACCGTTACCAAGGCTCTGCGCGGCTTTGCCTATATCCAAGACATTCCCGGCATTCGGGCGTGGATCGACTCTAAGCAGGTCCTTAGAGCCGTCACCGAGATCAAGGATAGCCTGGCTGCCATTACCATGGCCGACGACAATGCCAAGATGCATTCCATGACCCTGCTCGAATCAGTTGCCGACCCCAAGCTTGCCAACGACAACAAGCAACTTGACGCTCAGGTTACCCAGGCCATCAACAATGCCATCCGCGACTGTGCCAAGGCTTTTGCCCAATTGCATAGTGACGCCACCGGCCGCATTGCCCGCCAAAACGCTACGATTGCCATGATTCGTCGCATCATTTCTGACGGCAAGATGGACGATAAACTGCCAGAAGATAGCGTCGAAGCCCCCCCACACTCTTATGTCTTTAGACGCAATAGCAGCACTGACAGAAGCCGCCGCTCACTTAGCCAGGCCAGCGATCTCAGTTCCGGCGCTGTTTTGGGAGGCGAGTGCTTGGGCGACTATCAGGACGAGTTCGATAGCTCCTCTGAGATGGACGACAGCTTTGAGGAGGAGGCTGAGAACCTCAACAGCCAGGTTCGGGACCTGCAGGAAGCTCTGGGCTCAGCCAACTCGCAGCTGAAGGAGAAGATGGACGACGCGACCAAGCTGGAAGAGCAGGCCAAGAACGCTGGACTCGGCTGCCGCGAAATTCGCCGGCTGCTACTGGATATTTATAATACTCTTGAGTCGTGTGATCAGAGCAAAGAGCACGTCAAATCCAAATCAGAGCTTAGTCTGTCTGACAGTGCCGAGACGGACTTTGACTCGGAACCCACAGTGAGCAACAACATTGGCCTGCTCAAGATGCTAGCCAGCCGTGTTCAAGATTTCGCGTCAGACATTATGGCCAAATACGAACAGGTCCTCACCAAAAACTCTGACCTCGCCAACCAGCTTAAGTCGGAAGCTGACAAGTCCAGACACGAGATCCAGCGATTCCAGTACCGTTTCAAAAACGACCTAGATCACGCCAAGAAGCGCCAGGCCAAGCTTCTGAAGCAAATCGAGACGCAAGAGTTGCAACTCCAAAACCAGCGCGCCAACCTGGCCGAGAGCAGCCAGAAGAATAAGCATCTGATGCAAGACAAGACGATGCGCTGCCGCCAGCTGCAGAGCGAGCATGAGGATCTGTTACAGCAGCTAAAGGCCGAGCACGAGGCCAAGGTTAAAGAACTCACGAGCGCCATAGCTACCCTGGAAAAGGATAAGAAAGACATAATTGAAACGTACGACGAGCTTGAGCAGATTCACAACGAAAACTTTGAGGATATGAAGCAGGCATCCAGTTTTTTCGAAGACGAATGTTTTTGGATGGTTCGCGAGCTTTTCGAAGGGCTCTCTTCCAAGCTTCAAGCTTTGGGGCTCGACGGCGATGAATCCAATATTTCTAGTCACTATGATCATAAAATCGAGTACATAAACACCATGCTCGACTACATTCGCAAATACAGTTTTTATCTCGTGGATCTTGTTGCGTCGATGCATCAGCGCAACGATGGCCTTGCATCATCTTTCAAGGACGCCCTCGACAAGTACGAGGCCGTAGCCGCCGAGCTGGCCGCCTCCAAGGCCGCCCAACAAACCTCTACTGCTGATCTTGCTGCGGCCAAGGCGAGTCTTTCCAAGGCTTCGGCCGACCTGGCTGTAGCTCGCAAGGAGGCTGCCGACATCAAGGCTTCCATCGACGCCCTGCCGACCTCTGCTGCCGATGCCAACACACTTATCAACCATGCTCCGCGCCCTGGATCCTCGCGACGCTTCCCTGCTGCGCACGCAGCTTGCTCTGCTCTCCGGCCGGCGCAAACGCAAGATTGCCTGTGCAGCGTTTAACACAATCGTCTTGCATTTTAGCCAGACAGAGGACCAGTGTAGCGCCAGGTTTGCCGCCGACGCGACTCAGCTGCAGACCCTGGCCGCCGCCCTCCCAGCCTCCATACAGAGCAACACGGACTCACTAGCCCTCCTGAGCACGCAACTTCACGGCGGCAATGCTGCAGCAGTCTGCGCCGCAGCCGAAGTTGTCGAAGAAATAGGCCCCCGTATGGCCGAGCTGAAGATTGATTTTGCCAAGGCCCTGGCAAACATGCACGGCACTATCAGGGCAGGCGAAGATAATGTGGTTCAGACAACAGTCGAGATAGAGAAGCTGCTGGATAACTTGCATGAAGTACCTGAGCTTGAAACTATGTCTGCATCAACTATGGCGCACGTGGGCCCTGCCGCACCGACGACCGCGCTCTTACTGAAATCACACCTGTATAGCGCGCTCGGCGGTCTCCTCCTGCTCTTCGCGCTCGTCTGGTGGTTCATTGATCTGTTCTTCTTACTCGTCATTCAACTCTCCCGACGTTTACGCGGCACATCTTGCTCGCCCTTTTCCCTCCCAACCCTACGCAAGTCGCACTTCTACGCGCACGGCAGTAGCATCATGTATGTACTGGCACTGGTGTGGAGCGCATACACGGCGTTTATCAGCTATGCGGCGCAGAGCGAGCGTGCGCTGTGGTTGCAGGCGAATGGATATACGGGGGAGTATCTTCGCACGCTGGCCATGGCGCCGCCGGGCTCGCGATACAACCGGCTCCTGGGCAATGTCGATGTGCATCTAGGGCCGATTCCGTCGATGCCGCCGACCATGATGGAGTATTGGCATACAGTGATTTAAGTTTTCTTTTCTTATATTTTTTTCTTTTTGTTTTACTTGCCGTCGTCTACTAGTCCTCCCTTCCCTCCCTCTAAAGCACATCCCCGACTTTTCACCATCAAGAATCCATGTCTCATGGCTTGTATCCCACCTGTCGAAACTGTCCCTTGGTTGGGGCGTCTTGCTTCCCAATGCATTAACACAGTCTTTGCCTTGACTTGTTATAAGGGATGGATGTCTTCTTTAGAATGAGTGGTCTAGATTCTTGTTGGAATGTCTGGCTCCCTTGGATGGAATGGGGTCATTGGCAATGGAATAGGGTTACAGAGCATTTATGGGTTAATAGACTATTTTGCATACACTTTTTCTTCATGACTCTTTATTCATCGTCTACCTCCGCCTCTACTTTTCTCTACGGCAGCAGTCTCTTGGGTGTGCGCGGGTAGTAGCTAGTCAAGTGTACACTTGGCAGGTTCAAGTACCATGCCACCACACGGTCCAGACCAATGCCACCACCGCCGTGCGGCGGCACACCCGCCGACCGGAACACATCAACATACTCCTTGATGCCAGCCGACTTGGGATCAATACCCTTCTTGCGCAGACGCGCCTCCAGCAGCTCCGGCACATGGATACGCTGGCCACCCGACAAAATCTCCTGGCCACGCATGAAAAAGTCGTACGAGTTAGTCAGGCGGCTGTCTTCGGGGTCCTCGAGAGCGTAAAATGGACGCGCCTCCTCGGGGAACTTGTCGAGCACATAAAAGTCCGTGTTGAACTTTTTGCGCACCAGGGCACCCAGTGCCTTTTCCTGCGGGGTGCTCATGTCTTCAAAGTCGCTGACGTTGCGGTACTCCTCGGGGCCCTCTTCGCGCAGCAGCTTCTGGCCCTCGGCAAACGTCAGGCGCACCTCCTTGCCCGGCTCAGGAAGCAGGAAATCTTCCGAGGGGTACACGGTGCGCACCAAGGCAATCTCCTCGGCAAAGCGCTCTTTCAGACCACGGAAGATGTACAGCAGGACCTTTTCGAGCGTGTCGCGGACCTCGAGGTACGTGTTTTCGATTTCCATTTCAAGATCGAGGCCGGTAAACTTTTTTGGTTGTTAGTTGGTCTCATCTCATCACTTTAAAAAAAAAAATGTTAGAAGGAACAAACCTCAGTCATGTGGCGCGGCGTGTTGGAGTTCTCGGCACGGAACACGGGTCCAATGCAGTACACGCGTTTTCTGCCACCGGCAATCTCAATCTGCTTGTAAAACTGCGGCGACTGCGCCAGGTACGCCTGCTTGTCAAAGTAAGGCATGGCAAACACGTTGGCACCACCCTCAGACGACGCGCCAATCAGGCACGGCGCTTCAAACTGCACAAAGCGCTGCGAGTCCAGGTACTCGGCAAACAGCTTGCGCACACCCATGCGGATGTCAGCAATAGCCTGCTGCACCGGCGCGCGCTTGTGCATGGCTGGGTTGTTCAGGTGAGTGGCCATGCTGGCACTAGGCACAGCGTCAATAGCCAGAGCTTCAACACCAGCCTTGGCAGCAGCCACGTCCTTGTCCTCCTCCTCCTCGTCGATGCCCATGACGGCGCGGTTAGACACGGCCAAACTGAGGCCCAGCACTTCAGGACCCGACGACACCAGGTAGCAGCGCGTAATGTGCAGCTCAAAGTTGGACACCTTGCAACTCTTGACAGGCTCCAGCGGCTTCTGGATGGTGCCCTCGACCGCTACAAACGACTCCAGCTTGATGCCACCAATCCACTTGACCATGGGTTTGGACACGGGCTTACCCTCAGCGCTGGCCGCCACGACACCCTGAATGGTCCACGCACGCTCCTCACGCAGCTCCAGGAACGCCATCTTGGCACCCTGCATGCGTGAGTTTTGCACCCACGCACGCAGCGTAACTGTCTTGCCGAGATCAGCCTCGGAAACGTCCCGCAGGTGCACGCGCGGCGCCTCCAGCTTAATGCTAGCGGTAATGGCGCCGTAGTTATCCTTAGCCAGGTCCTCGGTGGCCTCGGAGGCAGCCTTGGCCGCAGCAGCAGCCTCGCGCTCGGCGGCACGGCGCGCCTTCTCGGCCTCTTTCTTGGCTTTGGCCTCGGCCTTCTTCAAGGCCTTCTTGGACGGGCCGGCATCTTCGCCTTCGGCAGCGGCAGCGGTAGGAACGGCCTCAGGCTTAGGGTCGGTAGGAGCGTCAGACATGGTGGATGTAGATGATGGGGTGGACGGAATAATCGAGAGAAGTATAGATAGGTAGGCGTCTTCTTTACCGGAAAGAAGAAAGACTAGACGACTGTGTAGCAAGCCTCGGTTAGAAACAGACACAGTACAAAAAGGTGGCAAGCAGATCGTGGACTCACTCTAGTTGGCTGCCGAAAGCTTCAAGCTAGATTTTACGTATCAGCTTACTTACAATGATATGACTCTTTTTCCTTTGGCCAAAACAACCGCCCGCCATGTTAACCTTAAACCCTTGTCGCGGCGGCCCACTCACCCCGCCATTTGTGGCGCTTTATCCACACGTGATGTGGCGCAGACCCTAACCTTGTATCCACTCTAGGTCAGGTCTCCAGGCAGTTCTCCCTTCAGCTCTTATTGTCATTGACTTAGAGGCAAGTAACTCTAATACTCTAAAAGAAAAACACACAGACACAAAAGCAGTCCAACCTGCACTACCAGCTAGCACCAGAGACAAAGCACAACACAAGTACCAGCCAGCTGAAAGCTTCCCCTCACTTTGCGGCACATTTACAAGCTTCGTTCGGCTTCTCTTAAACTTGCCCTAGCATCGCAATTTATAGCTTCAAAAAGCTGGAAGCGGTATAGCTTTTCATTCTGCCAAGGCCCGCATCCATCCCTCTCAGCCAACAATGGCGGCTGGATGTCTGAATTAGCTGCCAACGGACAAATCTTGTATACAGTACCCGTACTAAGCCGCGTTGTGCTGCAGTGGCAAAAGTACCAGTGACATTGTGCCGTGCCCACGCAGTATCGCATCGCCGGTGGCCAGCCATCGCCAACCAATTGCATCATCGTTCCATGTGAAACCCATGACGACTTCTGACCGCACCAGCTGAGCTGGCAGCACTTTAGATCCGACTGATAGATTACCATTAGTACATTTGATTGATTGACTGAGACTATTAGTCTGAAGCCACTCGATGGCTATAAATATCAAGACTTCCAACCCAGATTTTCATTCTTCTTCCTCTTCTTCTTCACCACAACAACCAACACCAACCAATACTTTACCTCTTTCATCACAATGGACTTCAACAAGATTGCTTCGCAGGCCAAGAGCGCCCTCAGCAACAGCGGCGAGGCCAACAAGAACGTCGAGGCGAACACCGAGGGCTCGTCGTCGGGCGGTGGTGGCCTGATGGGCATGCTGAACAATGCCGCTGGCGGCGGTGCTCAGGGCGAGAAGAACGAAGATATGCTGGACAAGGGTGAGTCTTTTGTATCTACACGCCATAAGCAAACGGCTAACAGTTACAAGGCATTGACGCCTTCCAGCAGCACGTCCTCGGCCAGGGCCAACAGTCCAACGAGTCGGCTGCTGAGCAGGCCAAGGATGAGGCTATTGCTGGATACATTCGCAAGGGCTACAAGAGCGCAACCGGAAGCGACTTCCCCATCAAGGACAAGGAGCGCAAGTACGGCCTGTAAACGGTGCTGCTTTCCTAGAACACCAACAAACATTACAGTACCTAGGGTGACGCTGGGGCTTGACCGGTTCAAGTACTCTGACGTCACAAGGGATTTCAGTGGCGGCGCAATACAAGCTAGCCGTAGATAGATATAAATCTAATGCGATCACTCATGTTCTTTCTCGTGGAATGTAGTCGTGATGTCTGCTAACTATTACAGATTAATCCGTTTTCGGAAATGCCTCGTAACCCTAATTGTTGCGGGCACGTTACCCTACTCCTCTTTATTCCCTTGTAAGATGCAGTCTAAACCCTAAACACCTCCCGCTCAATCACGACTTTACCAACCATATAACTCCAAGTCCTTGGCAAACACGAGGCCATTCTCGGGCTGCCCGCTTAGTGTCAATTACGATATTGTTCATTCATAGCGACAAGTCACCCGTCATTGTGATAGGAAATATACCCAGGCGTTTGGCCCATGCCCCATGACCTTGGCTTGTCACTTTCGTTTTGCTCGTCCAGACACGGCGCTTCGTATATGCATACTTTGCTTGAGAGCAATCAAAAAAGGTAAATTTGGGACGGGAAGGGAGACCTTGACTGAAGCATGTCTGTCGTTTGTATGATTTGGCGGTCTACACATCTGTTCTTTTCCTTGTATCTTCTCAAATTGTGTACATAATATAACCCTATTCTGTCACAACCCTACTATACACCCTAAGATTGTTAGGCGATCATGAACAATGAACAATTCTTAGAAACGAAATTTCTCAGCCAGTGAGAGGCTTCAAGACGCAAACGGCGCTGTAAGACAACGCCATCACTTTCACTAGCACTGGCTCGTGAATATTTGCATCAGAGTCAGCAACTTATAACTCTCAAGAAGATCTTCACAACACACGTTTCTTAAGAGTTTAACATGGCAAAGCTCAGCCCCCTTGCGTCATATGATTGCATTCCCTGTTTGTATCATATAGGTTAGCTCACTGAGAAAGAAACAAGCCAACGATGGAGATGATGAGCTTCCGGAGCGCTGTAGCGCTGACGTTATGCACCGTTCATCATGACGCCAAGCCTATGCGGCTCTATAGCTTTTTACTTTTCCGACAAGGGCATTTTGTTGACACCTGCTATCAAAAGCCGCACCTGGAACAAAGAGCCCTGGAAATAAAACGGCTGTCAGGTTCTCTAGAGTGAGCGATATGCGGATGTCCCGGATTCTTCGGGTTTCGCATGCTCCCCGCTAGTTTGTTGAGAAGCGACGAGGCCATGGCCGATATGTAAGTCTGCCAGACTATCTATCAAGTAAAAAGAGTCGTTTTTTGAGTTGAGAAATGTATCATAAATGAAACTTGTAGGTAGTCTGTATCTGCAGGTTACAGGTGCAGTTCGTCTGCCAGCTGAGACGAGTTCCTTGCTTTTGCTGGCCTGATGGCGACGAGTAGCAATTTGGATTTATATGATATTGTACACGACCAAGGCAGTCATCTGCATTTCTGGCTTGTAGGGAGCCTCTGTGCAAGGACTGGTGTGAATCAGGGCTGCTGGTTGAGACAATATCACAAATAGTTGAGATATAGTTTGCAATATTGGCCTTGGTTAAGCACTTATAGCATAGACTCCATCCGAAAACCTTTATGAAACAACAGACAAGACATCCGCTAAATTAGACCTAATTTGTCTAGGTAGTAGAGAAGTTGTCGTCCAATGCGGCTGTCGTGTGTTTGTTTGTACGCCGTTTTGGTGCAGCCCTTGAACTTTGAACTCTTCGACTTGGGCAAAGTGACCATGTCTCGTGACCTAGAATGAGCTTGGCGTAACTCGTCTATTTGAGCATGGAAGCTCGATTCGGATCGTGGGTTGTCTTGAGGGTTTGGCTACTGTTTTTCCTTTGCTGCCCATTATTACTTGGGGGCCACAGTCTGCAGCCACTGAGGCGGTGTCTAGATCAGTAGCTGACTGGTTGAGAGCCGAACTTCTTTCACCAGAGACTTTTTCTCTTTGGCCTGCGATTTTTTGCCCTGTCTTCTGTCCAACTCGGCGCCACCTTGCATATATTGACTGTCAGAGCAAAAGTGCAGTAGAAAGACATATTGACTGTCAGAGCAAAAGTACAGCAGAAAGACGAGAAGCACGTGCTGATTATGGGAAATAGGCGCTGGTATTGCTTTGTATGTTCTGCTTGGTCCAGGCGTTGAATAAAGGCATAAGATTGGCTATGCAGAATCAAGAGTCAGACGCTCTTCTGCAGCTTCTCCTGTCCTTTACAAGAAAATGTAACATCTCCTTTCAAACTGTCCCTCCTCACTTCATCCTATGCCTGTACATCCAGAGAACGGACCACCGCTTATCCCGAGCGCCATTTTCCCTTTCCCCCCTCCGAGAAACATGGAACCGGACACTTACCAACTATTGCTTTGATATTATCGCATGATAAGTGAGCCGCGATTTTGGGAGGCAGAGTGAATGATGACGCAGGAGATCCGACTGACAAGGGCATCCTATCTGCTGAAATGCTTTTTTAGACTTGCCGGGACGGCGAAAAGGAAGCAGATGAGAAGGTCTGGCAGAACAAATGAAGATGTAATATCGTGACGTGAGCCTTTTATTTTTTATTGTTGTTTTTTTTGTGAGGGGCAGGAGCAGAGCATCTTGACCACCCGCTTATTGATGTACTTTTGTAGCAGAAAGAAAGCACTTGATTTGCGGCAACTTATCTGGTCGACGCCCTTGCCATTTTTCCGTTGACAGTATACAACCATGTATCTATAAACATCAACAGTAGTATTACAAGTGTTTAGGCATAGCCAAAACCTTTCAGCGCAAATACGAGAAATTCTCCATAAACTTTAATCTGCAAGGGGCACACGAGCCAGAAGCCTTTTCCTTTCTATCAGTATTTGTCTTGCCTTCTCCTGCGTTAGCCTGGTTTCACTTCTTCAAGAGCCTGAGTCCCTCTGTCGCTGTGCTGCAGGCTTTCTGTGGACTAGCTGCACTTTAGCTCCTGGCGGTCCTTCCATCACTCCACAGGATATGCTGGCGCCTGTGCCCATAGTGTGCCCCGTAAAATACAGTGGAGATTTTGCGGGCCTCTGGAAGTTCCCAGCCTTACTGAAGAGGTTCACGACATCAGCAGTGAATCGTCAGCCTCTCCCACCCACCAGCAAACGCCGTTTCTCCAAATTTAGGGCTCTCCCTTTTTTGCTGCTGCCTTGTTAACTTTGTGCCGGCTGACTTGAGTTCTGATTCCTCCTTTCTTTCTATTTCTGTTCTATATCATTTCTGGGTCATTATTCTTCATTCTTGTTAAACTTCATCGCCAAAATTACACCTCGCTAAGCCAAAAAGCTAAGCCCCGGAACGAAGTTGGGGCTAAAACGCTAAAGCTAAAATAGCAAGAATTACACTAACCGGCATCGCACAACGCCACACACCACACACAGCACCATATCACAGCACACACCAACACCACACATAGCATAGCACAGAACAGCACGGCATCACACAAAACGGCTTACTCGCTCACTTGACTTTACTCTACCAGTGGTGTCATACAACCCAACTGCACTCTACATTCCAGTCAGCAGGAATCTGCCATTTCTTTCCTTAAGCAACAGAGAATCTTCTACGCATAATCCATCGTCTTCGTCTCCATCGTCATCGCCTCTTCTTCCTTACAAACCTTGTCTTTATCCCCCCGGTTTATCCAGACTGTTTGGCCATCACCGTGCTGTTGCATCCGGCCACTCAGCGCAACCCAAGTTGCTTGTTGTTTGCTCTGCTTATTTCTTATTTTTCGGGGCCTCTGTTACCCTCCTGCTTGGACTTGTTCCTGATCTTCTGATCGTCACAGCCATCCGTATCTGCTCACTCGATTAGCTCAACTGTTGGCCACTCCATCTCAGTCTTTATGTTGTCCGTTTGCCGAATACTATTTCTTTTTTCTTTTGGCCCTTTATTCGTTTGTGTTTATTAGTCTAGCCTGGCCTCGCGCGCGTGGGTACAGCCCGACTGATATTTTCCTTCTACAGAATACTGATATTTGCTAAATCTCGGATCCTTCTCTCATTCTTCTGTTGCATCCCCTGAACCAGCAGAAATCCCAAGAAAAAGGAAAAAAAAAAAACCAGAATAGGTGAAGCTAGAAAGGGCTTTGTACGTTTATTCTCAGTCCAAGGTGCCTGGCTGGATAAAGCACAACCCTTCTCCGTTCCACTCACTGCCACTCCACTCCACTCCACCGCACCTCCCGTTTTGCGCAAACGCTTTTAGATTTTGCCGTCTGCGCCTGCCTCTGGTTGCTTTGCTCTGCTCTTTCCCTGTTCTGCTTGCTTTACTTTTGCTTGGCCTTGCGCTGTACATTTCTTGCCTCTTTTCTCGACATTTTGCGACCTGCCAACTTGACTCCGCCGCATTGCCTTGTACTTGCTAGACCCTCCCTTTTCCTGTCTTTTTTCTTGCACTCTATTTCAAAGTCTTTACTTCTCTTTCTTTTTCTTTCTTCCCTTCTTTTCCTTCCATCCCCTTCGTCCCCGTCGCTTAGTGCGCGTCTCATTCTCATCCTTTTCGAATTATTAACCTTTGCTTTTTCTTTAGCAACTTCTGTTCTTCACCTTCCTGCTCTTTTGACTTTTGTACCGTTGTTGCACAAACGGCCCAAAGTACATACTACATCCATCTATACATTGTATAAATATACTTTGTGTACATAGTCAAATATCGCTCCTGTTTACCTGTGCATATTTCTTGCTCATACTCTACCTCGAGTCCCTAAAAATTGACTTGGCCTTCACCTCGCACAAGGCCAGCAATCCGAATACTCGAGACCGTCTCCCCTTTCTACCTACCTACCTGCGTGTCGACTCAACCTGCCCTACATACGCCAACTCGACTTCATCAACGCGATCGCATTTTACACCTCGAGACAAACCGTCGTCGCCACTCGCCTCCCACTCTACCCACGACATAATCGGCTTGCATCCTCGTCTAGCCTTTTAATACTTTATCCCTTTACCGCTACTCGTTGACCGACCATCAACCGATCATATACCTACAATGTCGGGCCAAACAGGTAAGATATGTTTCCTTGCTATATTTCTTTTCTTGCTCAATGCACGCTGGCGCGTCATATTCTTTTCCGCATTTCCAACCCTGCCCGATGCTCCCTCTTTGCCGCCCTCACGTTCTGCATCTTGGCTTCTAGATGCTTCCATGTTTTTCATCTCTTTTTATTCGCCTCTCCTTGCCTCGTATGAGCCCGCGTTTTGAGCACACACAGGCGGACGATGCAGGCCAAGCCACAGTGACCACACCAAGAGACCGGACGAGACTGCGGCAGACCTCGCACACACCAAAACTATCGCACTTCGCCAACCTCTACAACTACGTCAACTACTACCCTGCCCTGTCAATACTACACAATTGCGCCTTGCACAATTAGTCCAAACTACACGACTGTGCGCGTCGATGGCTGCGAGGGGCTTTACGACAACCAATCTCCACCGTTACCTATTCCCAGGCCGACTGCCGTAGTCCGTTCAGTCTCTTTACTGGCGTGTGGCCTTTGCCGACACCCCTCTTCTATCAGCAAGATTGGTACCACCGAGACGAAAGCTCAGATGCCATACCACGCCGTTACATACCAACATACTTTGTTCACTTTCGTTGAACTTTGCTTTTTCGTGGTTATTGGGTGCCAAAGTTTTTCCATGCAACATACACACGAGGATGCCATCTTCCTCCATGGACCCCCACCATTACCATTGGGAACACTTCTTAGCTCGAGAATTCGTGTCTTACCTTGCAACGTCAGCGGTGATTATCAGAAAACCAACATTGCGCGTCTGAATCCTCAAGTCGCCGTTGCCAATGCGCCACAAGGCGAGCAAGTGATCGCCAGCGCAATTGCATGTGTGGTTTCTCACGGCTGAATTTGCCAGGTGCGATGTTGGCTTGCATCCAAAGTGCCGAGCGCTTACACCCACACATATACATCTCGTTTTCACTCACCCGCCCTTTGCAGCATCACACCCATCAGCCACCAAAAGCCATAGAGACAGTCCCTATGTTGTTGAGCTAGTCCCCGTGTTTGTTGCACAAAACAACTCTCTTTCTCGTAATAGAGAGACCATATGCAAGCGCAAAAAAAGGCTGATGAATGAAGTCGTTGTATCAACCGCTCACCCAACATCCCACATCTGGATGGCGCAACACGGCGTAGTTCTAGTCTTCTTCGTGTTGTCTTGTTTATTTGCTCTTGACTCTAGCTATCAGTCTGACCTGGCCCGACTTTTTGCTCTGCATTACGCACCGCATTCGCATTGGCTGGAGACATGAAATAGGTCCGCATAAGGCAAGTCAATGGTCATCATTTGGCTTAGTGCTTTGTGACTTGGCCCTTTCAGTTCAATCTTTGTGAGCGCAGTCGTCTGCAGAATATTGGGAGTCAGAGTCAGAGTCAGGGGTCATGAGCAAAAGCCAGACCTCAACGACAGGTAGACATCACAAGAGGGCTTTCGAAGAATGCGTAGTAAGTGCTGTACGGACTGCGGCAAGCCAAGAAATGATTTGGCAGGTGTTCGGTATGTAACGTCTTTATAGCGTTTTTTTCTCGCTGTACCTCAAGTCGATTCAACTCCTTGCTTTTTTATGGTTCACATGCCATTGCTATTCTCCTGTCTTGTTAGAGCCCGGCCCTTTTATTCCTTCTTTTCTTGAGCCAATTTCTGCTTCCAGGGTCTCACAAGCCCAAGAGCAAAAGTTGAAGAAACAAATCTATCTGAAGCGAAAGCAACTTGCTTGGGGGCCTCGTTCTTGGGGGCTTTCCTGTATTTGTGATGCTGATCATCCCCACACAAGCAATCTATTACTATCCCCTACCGACGCCTTCCCAACACCTCCTAACATGCCATGCCGCGTCCTCATCCCATGCTGTGTGATAACTGGCGTTTCGGAAGAGCAACGGCGGCAACTCTTTCTAGTAGAGAGTATCCCCTTTGCTGCTCCATTATTGCTGTTGTTGAAATACTTGCCAATAGCAGCAACATGGCAAACCCTGAACCCCCATCTCTGCTCATTCACTTTCACAGCCCTTCGCCCTAACCTTGATTGCTGGTAATGGTTGAATGAACTTGCTGGCATTTTCACCCCTGTCCAGAAACCCCATTGAAAATGAAGACTGCTCAAAGGGCGAATCGAGCAAGAGAGAAGTTGTAACGGGAAGAAGCCAGTGGCAATGGCCGACAGCTCCAACTCCTCGCTCCTTATGTTGTCTTTCCCTTGTTTTCTACTGTATCTCTTGTTTTAGCCCATCCTTTTGCACTCTTTCTTGCCATTGCATTGCCCCTCTTTCTTTGGCTTTTGTGGATGTCCGTTGTCTGTTGCTCGGCAGGCTCAAAGTTGAAACACCTAAGCCAGCCTAGTATGCAAATCGCTGAATCAACTTGATTGGCTTTTTATTTCTATTTTTTACTTCTTTTTGAGGCTGCTACATTTTCTTCGCCTCTGTCACTGGGAAAGGGACAATATAGTCCCTAAATTCTGCATTCGCACCCCTTTCCTTGGCTCGATTCCTTTGTCGTTCATCTACTTTGCTGTTAGTTGCTCTTGGTCTCGTTCACGTTCCCCTGGACTTCAGGACAGGATGGAAGCGATAAAGAGCCATATCAAAGTAGAAGAGCGCAGAGCATCTTAATGCAATGTTCCATGTAACCGACATGGTTCGTTGCTGGGGCACGGAAATACATGCAATGCAGCAATTACAAGCTAATACTGTAAAGTTACTGCTTCCCTTCTCCGCAGCTCAAATCCTGTCTTTTAAGACTTCTCCTGATAGTGACAGGAGATCCAAAAGCAAAAGGACTGGGAGAAGACGACATGTGGTTTCTTGTTTTATTGTTTGCTGGTTTGTGATATGAACTACACAGACATTTTGGTTTTCGTCTCTGTTTATTTTGCCGCCAAGTTCCTGGGTTGGTTTTATTCTCTTGTCGCTTGGCTTGGCTTGGCTCGTCTCTTCACATTAAACTAAGCAGCTTCATCTCAGCTTGGTCCTAATTTTTGGGCTGAGCTGTAGTTGCAGCGGTTGTGCCTGAGACAGCGGCTATAATTATTCCTTTTTTTGTTCCACCAACGGAATATAAAAAAAGCAATGCAAAGAGCACATAAAACCAAGATAAACAGAGACTGGGACAAACAACAGCAGGCAAGACAAAATAAAAGCCGCATCTCATATCACCGCCTCGGGTTGGTTCTCATAGCCTCTTTTCTCTGTTTGCATTGGCGGCGTGTCTTGGATTTCACGGTACTTGTTGCCAATGGCTCCGTTTTGTCTGCCGTGCCCGTTGGTAAAAAAGTGACTAGTTAGCCGCCACGGTTACGCCAAGATGATGATGTTTGCGCGTCCTCTGCCCGTTTCTGCTCCTTGCAACAACGAAGTTGAGTCGCCTGCACAACACCACTTCACAATGTCCCAGGTACAGCCAACCCATGCAGAGTTGCGGTACGCACAGGAACAAGTACAGGCATAGACAGGTACAGGTACCCACCCGTCTACCTGTCTGTTTTCTCCCCTCCTTATTGAGCCGCCTAGCTGGCTGGCTTAGCATTGGCTCCTGCTGCTTTTTGGTTCCAATCTCAGGGCCCACATTAAGCTCGACTACGACGCAGCTTTGTAGGCACGGCGCAGGTACGGGGCAGGTACGGGGTGGGTGATAACAGCAGTTGCGAGCAGAGCGAAAAAGCAGCAAGAACGAAGAAGGTCAGCAACGCCAAAGTTGGCAGCAGCGAATGAAAACGTTCAGAAAGAAGAGAATCCACACGCGATACCGCCTACGCACCTGCTCATGGTATGGTATGGCCAACAAAAACAAAACTTGCAAGTGTAGGGCGCAAACAAACAAATCAGCAACTGCTCACGCAATTCTATGGCTGCCCCTCAAAGCCCGCACTAGCAAGCAAGCAAGCTCCCAGTCCAATCAGGTCTGGAGAGGCAGCTTCTCGCAGGTGTTTCATCTTTGTATCCTAATACATTGACATAGGCTGTTTCCCTTTTTTATTTTATTTTTTTTTATTCATGAGTTTTACTGAATCTGCCGGTGCTTGCTCTATTCTGCTCTGCTCTGCTTTGCTCTTGCTTGCTACGCTTGATTCTCTTTCCTTGCCGTGTTCCTTTCTCTCCTCCCCTTTTGATTCTGGCTTTTTTTGGGCTTCATAAATTCACTCCATTTTATTTGCCGTTCCTTTTTTTTCCTTTCTTCATTGACAATTAAGAAGGGAACTTTTCTTTCTTTGAATCCTTTTTCTTCTCTTATTCTTTTTCTTTTGCCACCCTTTTTTTTTTATTCAAGTTGATATTGCATCTTTGTTTTTTTTCTTCCCCTTCTTTGCATTCGTTCCCAAAGACATCATAAAAAGGGAGCAAGATAAAGAACAGCATCGTCAGAGTCATTCGTTCTACACCACAAACAACACAAACACAAAATACCAGAAAGACGCACGCTGCCAAAATAGGGACTTGGATTAGCATCCAGCCTAAAGTTACAGTGCTATCAACATCAATTCCAATCCATCAATCAATCAATCAACCACATCACCAGCATATATTAGTTTATCGGATCAAACCGATAAGCCGAATTCGGGGTCTACTTGAATTGTTTTCTTTTCCCTTTTTTGCCAACCTTGAAATTCTTTTTTTTTCTTTTCTTCTTCTCTTCAGCTTCACCTGAAGAGACGTGCAAATCTTTGAGTACTAACATTCTTTTTTTCCTTTGCGCCCAGGACCTAACGGGTTGTTCCTCAACCTTGGTTCTAACAACCCCTTCAGAAATAAGAACTCTCCTGTTTCTGCCACTTTCAACTCTACGACTAGTCCGAGGCCCGTGACTCCTGCTTCGCCTTTTGACGACCCTGTCCCGAACACCGTTTCCAACAACCCTTTTCTCGATCCGTCGCAAGCTGCACAAGCTCGCAACAGCACAATCGGCATGGCTTCTCGTCCTGAGTCCAAAGCCGTGTCGAACCAGACGGTGGATGAGATTTTTGTACGTCACTTTTCTTTTGCTGCCTCATCTCGCGTTGATCTAACAAAGCCATAGGGTTCTCTGAGCGTTAGCGATAACGCTGCTACCGCCAAGCCGATATCTCCTGCCCCCCCTCGTCCTACTAGCCGCCCTCCTCCCGGTGCCAGAGGTCCTCCTCCTCCTGGCCAGGCCCGTAGACCCCCTCCTCCCGGAGTCGCTAATGCCCACCGCCCCAGCCGTTCGCAGGAGGATGCTATGCGCGCTAGAAGAGCGCCGCCTCCGCCTCGTGAGGGTGACAGCAAGAATACTGACTCTCCTTCTCGCCGCCCCAAGCGCGACTCGGAAAGCACCAGAGCCCGCCGCAACTCGGACTCATCTATCATGGATCGCGAGCGGATAATCACGCCAGAGGAAAAAATTCTGCGCGAAGCGCGCCGTCGTGCGCGCGAGAACACTACCAAGGTCAAGGAGGACGGCAAAAAGCCCAACAAGCGCATGGACATTATTGACCAGTTGGATGCGTCGGGCATCTTTGGCATGGGCAGTAAGTTTCTTTACATTAAGCATTTTTTTCTTGATGGGGTTCCTTGTGATAAGGTTTCTCTGTTGTATCAAGACTGAAACTAACTGAAGCAGTTGTCCACCACGACGGTCCGTACGACGCCCTGAACCCCCACCGCAACCGCGGTGGCAGCCGCCGTGCCCCTATGAAGGCTTTCCCCAAGGACTCGTTGAACAACTCAATGGGTGGCTCTGGCCCTCTGAATCCTCGTCCTAACCACCAGACATTCATGGGTAACAATGACCTTCAAGCCTTTGACGAATACTCTGCGGTTCCCAAGGTGGATGCTCCTGAGGGTGTGTTTGACCCTGCTAGCCGTGGTCACATTATCCATGGTGACGAGAGCATGGGTCTAGGCTCGTCAACCTTCCTAGAAGGCACGCCGGTGTCGCGTACCGTTATGAAGAAGAAGGAGCAAGAGCAAGCAGAACAGATCATGGTTGAAGGTGTCAAACGCCAGAAGTCGCTGGCCCACCGCATTCGGAGTGTGAGACGGCCCAACCGCAACTACCCCGAGGGTTACAAGGGCCAGGCGCGCAAGCTGTCGGAGTCTGTGCCTCTGCCTACTAGAGCTGAGCGCATGGGCGAATCGACGCCGTTTGTGGCTGAGTACGATGCCGAGCCCGAGTCGCTGACTGTGCGTGGCAAGGGCGGGGCTCCCAGCCCTCCCATGGACCGTGGCCGGGCAATGTCAGATGATGCGTCGATGCCGTCGAGCTCTAGTGGAGGCCTACTGTCACGCGTTAAGAGTTTGAAGGGTGGTCGCCGCAACCGGTCTCAGGCGGAGAACTATGACCCGTCGATTCCGCTGCCCACTACGACGGCGACTTCTGGAGCCGCGGTTTAGGAAAAACTCGTGCAGACTCTGGGGTGGACGGCAAAGTGGAAAAATAGCAGCAAGAAGACTAGCAGTGGAGGAGAAAGAACAGGTAAAGAGTCTACAGTAACGACGACGTCATCACAGCGTGACTAGAATTCTCGTCGTCGTCGTGATGAGTCGCCTAAGCCGTGGGCGCAGGTTGACGAGGGGGGGTTATAAGACGGGAAGTGAGGTGGAGCATGTGGATGACGGGAGAGCATCGGCGGCAGACGCAGCAGTAGCATTGGAATCGGACGGAGAATGCAGCAACGACCGTGGCGAAGGTGGTGATCACAGTACTGATTCTAGTGGCACTCATCTTCAAAAACAATCTCCTCAGCAACAGCAGCAGCAAAACCAACAGCAGCAACAGCCACACGACGATGACACGAGCCTCGACGCCCAGCTGGCGC
>JACYXV010000003.1:5762-19959 GCA_016859225.1 Thielaviopsis cerberus | reverse complement strand
AAAAAAGCAGCACAGAAAAGCAAGACGCCCAGTCTACAAGCCCAAATCATCAGCTGCGCTGCAGACAACATGCAACTACACCCTAGAATAATCTTCAAGTTGTCGTCCCCTTGTTTGCCTGCTTCATTCCGGTAGCAAATCAAGAATTTTCCATACTTAAAATGAGACGGGCATTCCTTTTGCACGCCTCTTCCAGCGGGCGCTTCATCGAAATGAAGAGGAGAGGGAGGAAAAAGAAGTAGATAAAGGCCCAAGCGGTCTTGATGTCAAGTCCCTACAATGCTCTTCTTATCCATGGAGGCTGATGACACTGTACTGCACTGTGTTTAGAGGCTATAATAATGTCATATGAAACAGTGCGCAAAGCAATGTCAACGTCATTGGACAGCTGTGGAAGTGTTTGCAGGTACCGGTACTTGGCCAAGGCTGTTATTTAGCAGAGCGCACAAGTACTAGTACACGCTTGGCGGGGCATGGTAATCCCACGATTTTTTTTTCCTGTGAACCTAGCATCGTCATTGCTCTACAGAAAGTCAAGACTGCGTACAAGATTTTTTATGCAAGGCTCTGACAACGAGGCTACGCCAAGCTGGGAATAGCTTCATTTTGTATCTTCTCTAGGCCTGCTCTGCCTCGCCTTTATCATTTGGCTTCTCAGCCAACACTAACATCGTCGCCTGCCAAGCACCGTCGTTCCCTTTACTTTTGGCCCAGCCCGTTATCCAGCAGACCCCGCCATGCATAACCTCAAGCTGATCCGCTTCTCCGCGGTTGAGGCGGGGCTCAAAAATGTGTCCAAGCTGTGCTGGGACCCGGCCCAGTCCGAAGTGATTTGCGCCACCGGGCCGACGCCAGAAAGCGCTGCAATTGCGCTGTCACGTGTTGGCGACAAGGCCGCATCGTGAGTTGTTGCAAATGGTACACTCTGACTCTGTCACATGCTAACACTGCTCAAGTCCACAGCAAATCACTGCCTGGGAAGCCCATCCACCGACACCTGACCTTAGCCACGACTCCATTGTCAGTCTCCACCACTTTAGCGACACGGCCACAACATGCATCGTCTTTGCTGGCGGCGATATTGTCACAGTACAAGAGCCCGACGGATTCTCGTCGACCGCTGTCTCGGTTGAAATTATTGGCTCCATCGAGGTTGGCATTTCCGCTGCCTGCTGGTCTCCCGACGAGGAAGTTCTCGTGCTTGTTTCCAGGGCTAATGCCGTCAGCTTCATGGGCCGTGACTTTAGCCCGCTTGCGGAGCTACCCATCAGAGTTGAGGACCTGTCGCTGTCGAAACACGTCTCAGTTGGCTGGGGCAAAAAGGAGACGCAGTTTGAGGGTCGTGGCGCCAAGGCTCTGCGCGATCCCACCATTCCTCTCAAGGTCGACCAGGGCGAGCCAAGTCCGTACGAGGACTGCACTACAACCATCACATGGCGCGGCGACGGCGCGTGTGTCGCCGTGAACAGTGTGCTTAACGGCTCCCGCAGAGCTATCCGTGTGTACACGCGCGACGGCGTGCTTGACGGCGTCAGCGAGCCCGTCGACGGCCTCGAGTCGGCTATCAGTGGCGGCCCTCGGGCAACCTGATAGCCGGCGTGCAGCGCCTTGCTGATGGCGTCAAGATTGTATTTTTTGAGCGTAATGGCCTCCGCCACGGCGACTTTATGCTGCGCGACTGTCGCGCCAAAAATGTCCGTTTGCACTGGAACTGTGACTCGACCGTCTTGGCTGTCCACGCCGACGGCGAGCTGCAACTTTGGACTACGGGCAACTACCACTGGTACCTCAAGCAGGTGTTTCCGGTTGCGGCTTCTATAAAAACCATTACTTGGCATTCTGAGCGGCCGCTAAATCTAGCTGTAGCTTCAGAGACGGCAGTCTACTCGGTCGAGTATGCGTTTGCCGTAGCTAGCGGACCTCTCACGCCGCCCAAGGATCTTGGCACAGTGGCCGTTATTGACGGCAAAGATCTCCTTTTGACTCCTTTCCGCTCGGCCAATGTGCCGCCACCAATGGGCTTTCTAACTCTCTCTTCCGACTCGGAAATTTCTAGCGTGGCTTTCTCGTCTAACAACTCCATTGTAGCTGCTGTCAATGGCGTTAGTATCGATTTCTATGCTCTCAAAACCAAGAAGGGCAAGTTTGCAGCTGCTTTACCCATCACCAAAATCAACAAGTCTGAGCTCTCTGGCGGTTTTGTTTCCAGCATTGCAGCTATTGGGCCGTCGCAATTTATCGTTTCGAAAATTGGATGCGCTGTGAGTTGCATGCTGTCTCTAATCACCATTGATGTTAAGGCCTCTTCTTCTTCTGTAACGGAAGTTGGGGGCCTGGAAGAAGCTAGTTTTGTTAGTCTGGCCTCCAATGGCTTTGTGCGCCCAAACAACACTGGAGACATATTTAAGGTTGACCCTGAAATGGGGTTCCTCTCTCCCTCGTCAGCTACTTTGCCCAACAACTTGCCGTCATGGACCATTGCCACCGTCAATAACACCGAAGTTGGCATCGGTCTCTCTCGTAATGGCGTTCTGTACACTGACCAAACAGTGCTCGCCAAGAACTGCACTTCGTTCCTAGTGACACCTGATCACATTGTCTTTACGACCAACACGCACCTGGTCAAGTTTGTGCATCTTGTTGACACAGCCGAGGCCATGCAGGTTCCGGCCGATGATCCAGAAGTTGATGAGCGTTGCCGCAATATCGAGCGTGGTGGAAAGCTGATTACTGCTATCCCGACGCAGATGTGTCTGGTTCTTCAGATGCCGCGTGGAAACCTCGAAACCATCTACCCCCGTGCCATGGTCATTGAAGGTATCCGCCAACTCATTGATGCCAAGGACTATGGACAAGCATTCATGCACTGTAGAACGCACCGCGTGGACATGAATCTGCTCTTTGACCACCGTCCGAGGCAGTTCTTGAGCCATGTGAAGCTGTTCTTGGAACAGGTCCACGAGGTTACCTCTGTTGATTTATTCCTCTCGTCGCTCAAGGAAGAAGACGTTACACAGACCATGTACCGCAACACCAAGGGCCAGCCCGTTGAGTCAAAGGAACTTGACGATGCCACGAGCTCCGGTGGTAAGGTCAATGCCATCTGCGACGCCGTTCTCAAAGCTCTCCAGGGCAAAAAGGAGACGAGTCTTCAAAACATCATTACTGCCCATGTCTGCAAACTTCCGCCGGCAATAGACGATGGGCTGTTGCTTGTGGCTCAGCTGCAGGATGAGAACGAGGACTTGGCCGAAAAGGCCGTCGAGCACATTTGCTTCCTAGTTGACGTCAATCTCTTGTATGACCATGCTCTAGGTCTGTACAACCTGAGACTAGCTCTTCTCGTAGCCCAGCAGTCTCAAAAGGACCCTCGTGAATACGTGCCCTTTATCCAAGGTCTGCACGAGTTGTCAGAGCTGCGGAGAAAGTTCACTATTGACAATCACTTGGGCCGCCGGGAAAAGGCCCTTGCCCACCTCAAGGATCTCAATGTGTTTGAAGAAGAATTTTGCAAATACACCGTCAAGTACTCGCTGTACAACCTGGCGCTGTCTCTATTCCGCTACGATACCGAGAAGCACGCGGCTCTTACTCTGTTGTATGCCGAGTACCTCGAGTCGTTATCGAAGAATGAAGAGGCTGGTCTTGCCTATGAATCGCTATCAAAGCACGCCGAAGCTGCCAAGTGCTACCGCGCGGCCGGCGCGTCGTGCTGGCAAGAATGTCTTTTTAACGCGCAGATTCAAACTCCTGCTCTGAGTTTAGACGAAATGCAAGATCTGGCAACCACTCTGGCTGAGGCGCTGTACGAGGCCAAGGATTACGAGGGCGCTGCCACAGTGAATCTCGAGTATCTCAACAGCTTGGAAGAAGCCGTTCGCTGTCTGTGCAAGGGCTACCACTTTTCTGCTGCCATTCGCACCGTCACTCTCAAGAACCGGACAGACTTGCTCCCCACGGCTGTCGACGCTGGCATTGTCGAAGCCCTCAGCAACACCACTGAATTTCTGGCGCAGTGCAAGTCTCAAATCGCCGCGCAAGTGCCGCGCATTATGGACCTGCGGGCACGCGCCGCTGAAGACCCGCTGGCCTTTTACGAGGGCGAGCGCCCCGGCGGCGACATCCCCGACGACGTGTCGGTGGCTGCTAGCTCACGTATCACAACAGGCGCCAGCCTGTATACGCGGTATACAGGTACTGTGGGCTCCGTCGGGACGGGCGTCAGCAGAGCGACCTCCAAGAACCGCCGGCGCGAGGAAAAGAAGCGCGCGCGCGGCCGCAAGGGCACCGTCTACGAGGAGGAATATCTCGTCAATAGCGTGCGGCGGCTGGTTGAGCGCGTCGACGGGTCGCGTGGCGAGACGGAGAGATTGGTCGCGGCGCTGGTTAGGCGCAATATGCAGGAGCGCGCGCGCGCCGTCGAGAAGTTGTTTGCTGAGATGGTGGACGTCTGCGGGGAGGCTGTTACAGCAGTGTTTGGCGAGGCCAAAAAGGATACACCGGACGTAGTCGAGGGCATCGAGGGCGAAATATACGTACCCTCGGGTGCGGAGGCTGTGCTGGTCGATAGTCTGCAAAGCAGAGGAAAACAGGAGCCGCCCGTGATCAAGGCGATGCAGAGACTGTCGCTCCTGGGTTAAGGAAAGATGTACAAACGGTATATATAAAACGGCGCATAGGTTGATTTTGATAGACTTTTTTTTCAATATCCAAAATGAAAGGGCAAACAAAAAAAAACATGACAGCATAATATTGGCACACTGCTTGGGCACTACGCCCAAACATATTCTTCTCGATACGTCATACAAGGGTAGATAATATACAAGATTTGAGTGTTCATCTCTCCTCCTCTCGACTCGCCTCGCTCCAGCTCGCCTACTCCCGGCTCGACAGCGTGCTATCAACCTTGTGCATGCCCGCGGCATCCAGCATAGCGCTCTGATTCTTAGCCATGATTTCTCCAATCTTGGCCAACATCTCATCCGTGAGCTCCGGCTGGCCGCGCGCCTTGCGCTCGGCCTTGCGAGCCCTGCTAGCCTCTTGCTCTGGCGATAGCATCGACTCATCGATGGGGGTCTTGTTGGGGCCGAGGGAGCGGCGGGCCTTGCGTTCCGCCTCCTCAGCCTCCTTCTTGGTGATGAACCAGTCTTCGTGGCGCGTACGGAACACGGAGAACTTGCCACGCAGCTCATCAATAAGTTCGGAGGGCATGGGCGGGCGCAGAAGGGTGGGCACAAAGGTCTCGATTGCAACGGCGTCGCGGGTGGTGTCTGCGTCGTGCGTGGGGTTCTCGGGGCGCTCCTTTGGCGGCCAAGGGAGGATCACGTTGAGGCCGGGAATTACGCGGTCCCATTCCGTGGTACCGGTAATGCTATCGCGACGGATGTTGGCCGGGATCATCTTCTCGACAATCACATCGCGGGCAATGCCCGTCTTGGCGTCAACAATGGGGTGCACCAGGCGGATGGCGGAGATGGGGATGGCGGGGTTGTTGTCCATTTCGGGGTTGAAAGCAGTTTCGTTTTTGTAGAGCTTTTCAATGAAGGCGGGCACACGGGTGCGGTACTATTGGCGAGTTAGCTCTTGCACCCTGTTTCCTGCACATGCAAAAAGAGATTCACCAACCTTGAAGTTGTTCAGACGCACAGAGCCGGTCTGCGGGCTAATCTCCATGATGGTGTCCATCTTGCCCTTCATCGGTCCCTCCACAAAGACCACCTTGTCGCCCAACGCCAAACTCAGATACCGCAAGCCGCCCGCCCACTGGCAGCGCTCCTTGACAATGTCCTCGCGCACCTTGACCTCGCGATTGTCCAAACGCAGCGGGTGGTTGACCACGCCGTACGTTGCCACGCCTTGCAGATTGGGTGCCAGCGGGCCCTGCTTCCACAGCGCTTTGGACTGCGCCACAGCCTGCTTGCGGTTGTCAAGCACTTCGCGCGCGGCTTCGACGGACTGGCGGCGCGTGTTGACACGGGCCTCGGCATCCTTGATTTGATACTTTTTGGCTAGCGGCGGGTGGCATGGCGCTGGGCCAGGTGTGTCCTGCGGGCAATCTTGTCCATGGTGAAGCTGTGTGTTTAAAGTTACTTTTTGTGTCTTTAATCGGTCTGAAAGCCGCGGCCCAGGTTGTCGAGTAGCAAAATGGAGTAGCTAATGCAAAAAAAATAAAGAAAATTTTGTCGTCTCAGTAATTTGGCAAAGCCCAATCTCAATTAGCCGGTTTTGTTTTTGATACAAGCTCCAAGAAAAAGAAAGAATCAAAGTAGCTAAATCGGCGGTGTTGCTGGACGGTGACTCCCCGGTTCGGCGGCGGAATCTGCTGGGCCGGGCTTGCTGGCATTGACATGTGGTTGTGAAATTTCGCGATGGCTTCAAGGCCCGGCGGCCGGCTGTCACGTGCTCATGCCAGCTGGCATGGAGTGGCAGCTGGCGGGGTGCTCGCTCAAGAATACGAATTTGGGTTACACGCTTGAAAGTTCGCCATGTTTGGCTACAAAAACGGCATACTTTGGCATATTTTAAACAGTCTACTAACACACGGCGTTTCATATTGGTGAAGTATTGATCGGGGTTTTAGTGCATCATGTTCCAGCTCTCACAAAGTATATGGTGTGGTGTTGGTGTAGAATAGCAACTCGGAATTGTCGGCAAACCCTAACACGATTCCTTATCTGCTACATATTGTCAAGCAAACAAAGGTAAACAAAGCTCTTATCGTTATCGTTATCGTTCGCACAAGAAGCCACTATTAGCGCTAGACCAAGTCGCATAACAAGAAAAGCAAGGCGACTTGGTTATTGGTCCCTACAACTTGGAGGGAACCTGCTATTGTCAGGAGTAGTAATATTCGGGGCAAAACTCACGCGGCCGAAGGCTTATACACTAATGCGCCCATGTAGGCAAATCGACTACAATAAGAATAAATGATAGTGTAAAATTACACGGTCCTGTTGAGTCTTGGAGAAGAGATATCAGCAATAGTAAACAACGACACGCGCATTTGCATGTGAAGTTCGAATTCGTTGGTTCTAGATTCACCCTGGAAATCAGACGCTGGCTTGGCTTTGATGCTGGCGAGCTGACGAGCTGGCTGACGCACAAGCGGTATTAGCTGCTAGTGTCGCCAACGATAGGGATAACGGGGCCCAAGAGATATCATCATGTTGTTGTCTATTGTTAGTAGCAATTAGGAAATGAAAGCTAATAAGGCCTGGGATCTCGGATTATTCGATATAGCGGAGTTAAGCCACAAGAACGAAGTGAGCCAAGAAACTTGGGTTGGCAAGATTTGATATTGATGGCGCTCAAGTTGTGTAGTTTTTGGGGTCTTTAAGGGGCTCTTGGCCGGGTTTTGGCTCTATCTAACCCTAAAAAAGAAATACATATGACAATTGCGACTCCTAGGGTTGGATTATTTATCATCTCTGTAAATACCACCATAACCTGAGAACCTCCCAGATGAGAAACGAAACTAGGAAAGGAGAGCGTCAAGATATATTTGTTTCAATAATTGAGAGGCCAAAACAAGAGACTACCAGCCCCATGAATCGTAATCAGCTGGCACTGTGGTCGGCGATGCAATGGCTGCTATCAATCAATCAGTAAGTCCATCAGGCGGTACCAAGTGTTCTCTGTTTCTTCAGCAAAGTCGCCACTGACTCAGATTTGTGTTCCCTACACAAATAATCCAGCATCGACAGCAGCAAGAAGGGCCATACAGCAGTTTACGTACGGCCTGGTCTACTCAATATTGGCTTCATATGAGCAAATATAGGCAAATTGTTACAGAGTCTATAGGAGAATAGGAATTGACCAGAGACGAACAGAAGCATCTGGGAATCGGCTAGAGAAGAACAGAAGCACTTGGGAAGGGTAAAGCATGTCGCGTCGTGCACTCTCATTCCCATTCCCATCGCATCCGCCGCTGATTAAAATCCAGCTTGTCCTAAACGAAAACTTGACCTGCGTCTTCTCCGCTGTTCCTGTTCTGTTCCTGTTCCTGCTGGAGAAGAACGCAACCATACATACCATAACATCCATGTTGTATTTTATTCAAATAGCAGAGTGAAAAGCCCAAATCAATTTAACAAGGCCCAGTTCCAGTCGGCTGTCAAAGAAATCAATCAATTAGTAAATCGCATCCTAGAAATGTCGCTTGGCTCTCCTTGCGCTTCAATGCATAGCAGGCGCAGCTTCATTGTGAGTTTTCTTTTATTCTTTTATGGGGGGCTCAGTTACGTTGCCCTTTGTCTTTGCTCTCTTGCTTTGATCTGCACTGTTATACTCTGTTCTACCCTGCTCTGCTCTGCGCTGCCCTGTTTTGCCCTGCTCTGCGCTGCCCGCCACCTCTACATCAAAAGAAACCATGTATCTAGCCGTAGCAACAAGTAGGAGAGAATCAAGATACATCCATGTGCTTGTACCGCTTACACTTCTATTCTTTTGCTGCTCACTTATCCATGCTTGTCTCCCCCCTCATTTTCTTATTGCTGGTTTGTTGGGCTTACGTTGTTGATCCACAAAGACAGACATTTGATGCCACATGGAAATGAATGCAAAGCGGCGGAATAAAGAGCAAAAGCATAGTTGGAACGAGTAACATAAAGCAGGAGAAAAAAGATACAAAATACATACCTGTGAGAAGGGCTGCTCGAAATACTCCACACACTAAGCGTGTGCTCCAACTGTTGCCCTTATAATCCAGGCAGTGCTCCAGCGGCTTATCTACCCTCTTCAGTGCTCTGCCCTGCGCTGCGCTGCCCTGAACTCAGCGCCGCCGCGCGGATATTTTCATGTCGATATTTGTTAGAGCATGCATTGCGCCGTAGTTTTCCCCAAACTCTCCGATAACACAACCACTACTTGTTCAGTATGCATGCACACGCATTAGGCCACGGTATATAGATAAATCAGTCAATCAAATTACATGTCTTTATCTCAATCTCTGGCTATATCTACATGTAAACATGTAAACAAACAACAAACACAAAACGCATTGCGGCCAGCCAGCGCAAAGCTGTTGATGCTGAACCAAGTACCAAGTCCAGCAGAGTCAAAGTGAGATGTGTCGCTACTCCAGCCTCCCATACAATAGAAGGAGAAATTAGGGTATTGAGCAAAAGAGCATAGCATGTCATATCTCTATTTGATCAATAGCTTGTACTTTCACTTTCAACTTTGCCTCCCTTTTATTATTATTATAGTCGCTTGAACCAACTTCTTCAGCCTTTCAGCTGTGTTGCGCTCCCCCCCTAACCACGCCTATGCCCGTCCTTGGCTTTGGCTTTGCGGCACTATACGGCTTTCACGGCGGCACTAGGACCGGGCGGTAGTAGTGCTAGGCACTTGCTGGATTCTGGATTTTGCACTTGCCCAAGTTTTGTCTTTGTGTACAACTTAATGTACAACTCGATACACAACTCGATGTACAAGTAAATGTAAAAGTCGAAGCACAACTTAATGCACAACTCAATGCAGAAGTACACCCTCTGTATTATTGCACAGTGCTGCATAAAAACGAAACAGCAATGCCCGCCTGGAACCTCTTGCAACAGCGCTGCATAATTCAGTACAAAGCCCACAAATCCAGTGCCTGGTGCCCCTAGCGCAGCCCCCATTAAGCTTTTTTGGTCTTTATTCCTCCTTTTCTTTTTATATATATATTTTTCCTTTCTTCTGCCTACCCTAACCTGACCTTATTTCTTTGCAAGCTCCCCTACTCTGCTTGGTTCCTCTTGCTGTATTTTAACGCCGTCGCTCAATTTCAAAGTTCCATTCCTTTCTTTTATTCCTCTTTTCCTTCCCTTTCTCTTTCTTTTTTTCTATTCTTTTCTTTCTTCTTCGTCCACCCACCGAAGAGCCCCCCAAACTAACCATCACCACCAACCCAAAATAACACAACACAGCACCGTCTGAGACTGCCAGCTTCTCAGATTTTTTGTCTCGTTCACTATATCCTATTATACCCTCTTTCTACTTCTTTTTAATCAGACATCATGGCTGAGATTCGCCGGAAGCTTGTTATCGTCGGTGACGGTGCCTGCGGCAAGACCTGTTTGTTGATGTGAGTATTGCCTTTTCCCCCCTGCTTTGAACTGCCACACCAACGAGGCCCGCGTTGTTGTGATGCTTTTTCTGTGTTTCTTGAATGCTCTGTTTTGCTCTGTCCCGTCCAATCTCATCGACCGTGTTTTGCTACATCGCATCGCATCGCATCACTTCTACAGCCAAAATGGCACATTTCGGCATCCATCGATTCGACGTGCCCTTTTACTGCCAGATGTATTGCTCCGCCGGCCCCTTTCGACGCCTTTATCTGTGCATCGCACGCGCGTTTTCGCCAGATATGCGATCGCAACGTTGGGTGCTACTCATTTGGCTTCATCGCCCATGAGCCCTGAGCGCGCACATGCATCAGTCACTTAATCAATCTGGCTCCGATGGATAAATGGCTGCTAGCCTATGCCATCATTGACTGCATTATCGCGTCATATAAATGTGCATGCGTCGAAGCTCGCAAAGCAGGACATTCGATGAACCATTACAGACAGCCAAGACAACACCTCCACCTTCACTTGCAAATTCACAAGGCTGACTATCCCATAGTGTCTTCTCCAAGGGTACCTTCCCTGAGGTAAGATAATGCTCCTTTCCCAAATCACCATCCATGTCTACATCGCCACCTCCAAATACTCTATCCAAATCCAGCAAACCAACATCACCAACCCCCCCGATTGCCACATATAATCGTCGACAACCGACAAGGTTGAGCTTGGCCTAAACGACCCATTCGCTTCATGTGCATCTCTGATGCAAAGAATATGGCGACTGGCACGCGTTTGGTTTTCCTACACCACTCTGTCTACTGCTCTGCCTATGATTGGGAGGCCTCTGCGATCGTGACCAGTGGAGAATGTCTAGTGTTTTCCTGCTTCACTTGGCTTGTGCTTTTTGGTGTCTCCCTTTACCCATCACATCTGAACCAACAGCTCACTTGCTGGTCACTGCACCAGAGAAGACGAGAAGCTATTCGTGCCCATTTTCCAGCCACACGTCTTTTCTTGATTCTTATCTGAGTATCTTTCATGTGCTTTGCTATCTTGTCTGTTGGCGTCTGTCGGCCTCAGCCTCGACCACGCTATTAGCCCTAAATCCATGACCAGCCAACCAGCATTCAGATGCTACTGCACTACCCACACACAGCCTTGCCCATTTTCACAAGACAGTCCGCTGCTGTTTACACATACGTGCTCTTTACCACCACTGGCATCAATCCAACTTGCTAACATGATTGCTCACCCTTAGGTCTACGTCCCCACTGTCTTTGAGAACTACGTCGCCGATGTCGAGGTTGATGGCAAGCACGTTGAGCTGGCCCTGTGGGATACTGCTGGCCAGGAGGATTACGACCGTCTGCGTCCCCTGTCGTACCCCGACTCTCACGTTATTCTGATCTGCTTCGCTGTCGACTCTCCCGATTCCCTCGACAACGTTCAGGAGAAGGTAAGCTTTTTCTCAAACAAAGTTTCCCCTTTTTAGGGTTGCGTACAGCAGTGCCGGCTAGGCTAGTCCCGTTTACGGCTACCGTTGCAACCCTACTTTTGACAAGTGTATGCAGTAGCTAACCACATCTGTGTTTTCATTTAGTGGATTTCCGAGGTTCTGCACTTCTGCCAGGGCCTGCCCATCATCCTGGTTGGCTGCAAGAAGGATCTCAGACACGACTCCAAGACCATTGAGGAGCTCCGCAAGACCAGCCAGAAGCCCGTTACTCCCGAGGAGGTAAGTTTAAATTCAAGCGTCAAGGCGATTATACATGCATGTGCTAACAAGTCAATAGGGTGAGGATGTCCGCAAGAAGATTGGTGGTTACAAGTACCTTGAGTGCTCGGCCAAGACCAACGAGGGTGTCCGTGAAGTCTTTGAGCACGCTACTCGCGCTGCTCTGATGTCGCGCAAGAGCGGCAAGCCTCACCGCAAGTGCCTGATTCTGTAAATGGTTGACGAGCTTGTTTGGTGAGCGACTCGCCCCATCTCTCTCCCTCGACTCATGTGAGGTCTTCGGTGGCCTCCCCTTAGGTTGGTTGGCCGGCGTTGCCCCTACAACACACTCACTCCTACCAACCATATCTCTTTTCCCCCCTCTCAAATGCGTGAGCCAAAGATACCAGGATTTGAGCAGGCTTGCTTCTGCTGCGAGGGGGCTTAATACTGGGTGGGTGAATGAACGTATGCACATAAACATATGAACATGGACGTGTTTTTTTTTTTAGATTCTCTACGTCTTGTCTTGTCTGTTTCTTTTGCTGTTCTGTTCTATATTCACCATTACGCTCTCCCTTTTCTTCCCTCGGTTGTTTTTCATTTCTACTGGAACGTACTCACTTGCTTCTTTTCCTTTTTTTTCTTTTGGCTGGTTTGGGTTCACTAGGATGTTGTGGCAGGTTTTCTTTTTTCATATCTCTCTGTTTTATTCTCTGACTATCACTTAGAACGATGATAGCAGGAAGGGAATATCTTTGTCTCTATCTCTTTTTGCTTTTGCCTTTTTTACTCTTTGTTTTTTTTTTCTCTATTCTTGCCGTCTATTGTCTGTTGTCTCTTTTGCTGTCTTTTTCTGGTGTTTACTTAGTACCTTTACCACTTTTTTGCCCACTGAAATCTGAGCGAGTCTTGAGCAAACGATGTAGTATGTCATGGACTGATTGAGGGGTTTTGTTGACAGTGAGGTTAAGCTTGGTTGCAAGGGAGAGGCGGCAACTTTGAGGCTCAGGCAAGCGTGTTTGTACCGTTTTGAGTGTTGTTAATCGTATATCCTGTGTTACTTGAAGTTTACTTTGATATTGCGTGAACGACGTTTCTGACTCTGCCATTGAAGCTGCAGTGGTGATTTGTGATAGATGATGGTACGCTGAACAGGTGCATGATATGTCTTATACTAGACTAGTCACATAAGAGACATGGGAAGGAGTTGAAGAAGTTGATTTATAGTTTAAGACATTGCGGTGTATTACATTTGTTGCAATCCAAGGTATCGTGGGTTTTGATGTCAACTTTACACTCGGTGAGAATAACGAGTGTTTACTGGGGGCAAGTCTAGTAAGTGTTAGTAGATAAACCACAGACTACATGATATGGGGAAATGGGAGCGAGGGAGTGGGCATGCAAAAGCCGAGAAATGCGGAGCTGTGTCTGCCACCAGGCAACATTTACGGAGTGTGCAGTCCGATACCAGGATTGGCCATTGACAAGTAGAGCAAAGAAGAAGAAGAAAACTTACAGCACCGCACGAGGCGCAGGTCTTGGAGTCGGAAGAAGCCTGAGCACCGCACTTGGGGCAGGAAGGACCGTGGAAGTTGACAGGCTGCATGGTGAAATAAGAAGCAACGTTTAAAAAAATGGAAAAGACGAGGGAGAAAAAAAAAAGCGTTTTGGATAAAGAAAAAGGCGTTTGTGAAGAAAGAAAGAAAGGAAGGCGTGAGAGATGACGGAGGAAGGTGCGTTTATTTATACTTTTTTTGCGGTATTGTTGTTCCTGCCCATGTATTTCTTTTTATCTGTCTTTCTTCCTGTTCCCCCGTCATACTGTTTTTTTTTTTTGTTCTCGCTTGGATGGGGGGCAAGTGGGCTGCTGTCCCGGTACGTCTGTACTTTGTACATGATTATTCATGGGCTTTATCTGTTCTCTTTTATCATGATGAAGAAGACAAGGCGCCTGATCCGCCGGCATGTAGTGCTACAGGAAGGTGAGGTGGTCTGCGCATCACGAATAGGAATGCGGAAAGGGCATGACGTATGATTCTGTATGCGACTGGCGTTTCTTTTGGTTTTTTCTTCTTCTCATGGAGCTCTACGCAGCGTTCCACTAGGTCCTTTGCCGGAAATATAATAGTTTTTCCTTGTTAGTCAGTCTTGGTTTGGCGAGATATACATGATGGCAAAGATAGACTCGTAGATAGGGAGGTAGTCTTATACTAGAAAAAGAAAACACATGGCTACGCAACAACACGCTTTTCCCGTCAACAGATAACCTGGCACAAGGAAGAGAAGGTAAAAAAAAGGGAGGAGGGGCAAAAGCGGGGTGGGATGATACTTGATACGCCTCGTTCTTTTCTTGCCTTGTCCTGCCCAACACTAAAGTAGTATGTATATGTACCTTACTTGCTCTTATGCGTTATCGCCTGGGCGTTTTTTA
>JACYXV010000002.1:24081-56990 GCA_016859225.1 Thielaviopsis cerberus | reverse complement strand
ATTACCAGAGTTTCCAGCCAGCTACTTGGGTTGCACTTGGTAAGACGCTGTGTCTAACCCATGACTGGCAGAGATGAACTCGCATGAATATCGCAAATAAACTTTCCCAAACTCGCAGAGTATACGCAGATGGGCCGCAAAGACTCATGCCGGCCGATACTGGCGTTTTGACATGTTATAAAAGTCGTCTCTTGTACCTTGAATAACTTCTTGTACAAGCGTGAAATCAATTTGCAGAGTCAGCCCCTGAACAACACCTATCGGCTTATGTGATGGCGTTATAAGAAACTCACAGCAATTGGCCTTTATTGAGCCCGATTTTACTTTATAATATAGCCCCATCTACTGTAAGCTACTAGCAGTCATCCTGTAACGTCCACCTGACCAAACCTCACTGCTACTCTTTTTGTCATGCACTCCTTTGGCTTTCTTTCCCTCTATCCCCAAGTCCGTTTATGCATAGTCCCAGAGTTTTGTCAATAGAAGAATGTAAAAATACAACTGCCCAATTTCCGATCACATTGCTTGTCACAATGGTACGTGACCGATTTACTTGCATTATCAAATGACTGTGAAAATACTTGTATCTATACCTACGAGTGTTAGGGTTTGCATGCAGACCACTAGGGTTATGGTTGAGATCCAAAATGTGCTCAATATTGGACGAAATATTCCCTACTCAGGATTTAGCCACGACTCCTTTTACCGTGTTCCACATTCTATAGTCAAGATTACATTTTCTAGAAGGCGAAGAAGCATTAACTTGAATCAAATATTCATGGTACGTGGTTGGGAAACCGCCTTGACTATGACAACGACGATCAAGCAATCTTTCATGCATATACTAATCGGCTGTATATTGTTTATCCTGCGGCATATTTCAACTAAATCACATGTGCGAGCCTCGATTCACTCAAGGACGGCAAACGAGGCTTTTATAAGCCAAACACAATTAGTGCTAGCCAGTAGCCAATATCAAACATCAGGCCGAGAGAACAGCAAAAGATGCGTGCCAAAGGTAAGGGCACAGACTGACTTAATTCGCACCGGAAATCACCTGTCATGCACCATAATTGTCAGGTCAACCTCCATCGAAAATGCGCAGTTCTTGTCTGCTGGCAAGGAATGCGACTCTTGCTGTTCTAGGTAATAATATGACATCACCAAAATGGACGCATAGGACAGGACCAGTTCCAAACCAAGTACTCTTTCTAGGTTGAGTATTGCAAGCAATGTGTAACCTTGCTAGTCTCCTTGAAAACTCTTTTACTCTGCTGTTGACAATGTTTTCCAACGCCGATACTGTAGTACCCCGAGTAGAGCGCCTTTTGCAAGCTCACGACTTGTAGGGCATGCCTTTGAAAGCTCACGACTATGATTGACGATATCCGCGGATTGTCGCTCATGATTGGTCACAACAATCTCTCTGAGTTAATAGTCCGAGATCGAATATACTTTCCTCTTTGCTTTTCCTTTCTTGTCGTTCGCCGTCGTGAATGTACATGTATCGCCAAACCGTCAGACAAACCAAGGCAGATTTCCTCGTAAGCTACTATTGAAAAGGCTATTAGCTAATGAGAAAAAAATAAAAGACTCACGATAGGCTGAGATTCGGGGAAAACCCCGCTGGCTGAGTTGGAATCACAAGAAAACGAGTGAATTTATTGCTACTCTAAAGTGGCATTTTGATTTCCTACAGAGAGCTTGATTTAGCTACGGCGACGCCTAAGATCCGCAGCAACATCAAAGCCACCGCAAAGCTCATTTATACCGGAGCAATCACGCCTGCTAATCGATTCAGTCTCATATGCCCTGAACCTAGCTTAGAAACTGACGGAGAATTATTTCTGGCCTCTCTCTCTCTCTCTCTCTCTCTGTATGCGCTCACCCGACGCGGCTCTTTTTATTTCTTTTTATTTGTATTTTCCCTTGAACGTCTTGTTCTTTGCTTGATAAGAAAGGCAAAAGACAAGAGAGAAAAACTCGTCAAGCTGTGCTGTCGGCCCCCAGTAATCAAGGTTTTTGGGGCCAACGGCAGCGCCCAGACACTAAGCCAGGGGACCTTGTCTTGGATTGTCTGTCTGGCAGCGCCCCCAAAGTTGAGACAGTCGAGTCCTGTATTTGTTCTGAAATGCCGATTTTGTAAAGATGCTTGGCTGAGATGGGCTTGATCTCATTCAGTCTTCTTCTCTTGACAAAGCTCTGACAGCCAAGCATGGCTTCATGCACGATTTCACCCAAGTGTCTGTCACCATCTCCGAAAGCCCTCGCTATGTCGCTATGTGTCTTTTGAGAGCCCTACATCTAACCTTTTGTGCTCCACCATCTTTTTCTTTCCTCCTGCAGGGTTCAAGTCATGACACATTTCCCACTTCTAATCGGCAATGGAAGCGTCTTCGTCCTCAGCCAAAAGCAGAATCATGGCTTGAACTTGGCTTCACCTACACACCAACTTGGCCAATCTCATTTTGGCCGTTCATCACTACTTTCCCTCTTCTCTATAGTGCAACACACTAGCCGAATCAGAAAAAGAACCAGCATGTGTCCTGGCAACGGTTTGCCGCAACATGCTCTTGTAGAAATCCACGACGCTCAGGGCATTTGGCGCCATCTCCGCCACCGTTTTTCCTTGGTTTAGTTCCTGTTTGCCTCGCCCAAAATCGTTCCACCTTTGTGGAGTGGCCTAGAATGTCTTCTTGTCTCCCTTGGGTGACTTTTCTTTAGATGGTGGACTCCTACAGGAGTTGGACAAGGTTTGGCAGGCAAAGGAAAAGCTTGCCCCTGTTCAAGTGCCCCGTAGAAGCGGCGTCAATGCCGCAACGGAACACTAATACCGGAATCCTGAGGACAGAAAAGGCAACAGGCCTTGTCCACGCTGGAAAGTCTAACTGCATGTTGGTTGTGGTTCAAGGTCTCAGAGTCGTCAGAAGCTATAGGCAGCCTGGTACTCGAGATGCTCTGTGAGCTTTCCGTCTTGCATCAAAGGCTTTGTACTTTGCTCCATCTCTTTTGTGACTGACAAAGAAGGACCTGAATCTCTGTGCTGTTGGCGTTGATGTGATTTGTCATGGGGAGACGATAGCACGGTTTCAAGAACCTAGTTTTGTCCTAAGCTAAACTAGGATAAACCAGCCTGACCACCTCCTAGCCCAGCTCAACTCTGTGCACCATAGCCCGTCATTACTTCAAGGAACTTTTTTTTTCGACATTTGTTTTCTCGGCGGTGTTGACAGGATGGAGCCAATCCGCTCGACTGTTACATCGCTTACCAGAATGTATGGACTTTCAATGTCTTTTCACTCGCGCAAATTTCTTGACACATGAATGAGAGAGCCGAATCCACGAAGCAAAGAAAAGACCAAAGGAGAACCATGACTAACAGAATGGATAGCTTGTGTTCATGAAGTGAGGTCTGGTTAAGCAGCATGCTTCTTTCCACGTCGGGGATTTGCCTATTCAGGATTGGCGGACTAGGAAAGTTATATTAAGCAAAGACTGATCCTTTCTTTTTGCTCTCTTAGTTCAAGTGCATCGTTTGTCGGCATTATTTTTCGCCGTCATGAACTGTGATCGACAGGTGGTGAAACTAAGTATTTGGAAACTTGGCTTCACATCTTTATATCTCTTGTCTCCCTAGCCCAGATTCTATCCTATGGCTGGCATAATAGTCATACACCTTGAAATCCATGAGCCCGATGCTATTGTATGACGCTTGCATTGAAAAGGCACACTCCGTTAATCATATTATGCCAATCACAAGCCTCTCCAGATAGTAGCTTTTTCTTTTTTACTCGTGTTGCAACCCCCCTAACACATCGGGTTCTCCTTACTCAGCCCTCCGTTCATAGCATTGCTTTTGGCGCGTTTGAAATCATAACATGGCCTGACGTGGCCACTGCAGCGAACCACTCCTACGAGCTTGATCGACGGTGGCCCAAATGACGGGCTCCCAAAAGAAATACACACGATTGTTCATCTTAAGACATGATTCCAACCACTGCAAGTAGTGCCATTCGTCAAATCAATACGCGCGGCAACACAAATCAAAGCACAAAACAGTAGCCAGGAAGAGTTATCAATGCACAAGGCCTGTAGAAAGTGTCAAAAAGGGCTCTTTGCAGGTTGTGCCGTGTTGCGTGGGACATTTAAAATGCCAATCCAAGCACAGCCTTGATTTGCATGACGTCAGTGCTATTGAAATTAGACTCAACATTCAAGCCGCTCATTTTCTTTGCAGTAAGCTAACCCCCTTGATGTGTGTAGTCTTCATCATTGACCTCTCGAATAATACGAGCATAATTACTAGCTTGCGAGTTGGTTATGTTGGCCAAATCATTTTGCCGCAGGAGACCAATCTCACTCTTGGCACACACTACAATAGCCGGCTCGGACCAGTATAAAAGTCTGTGTAAGCCGAGGCAAAGGGCGCATGCTAATTAAACGCTCGCTATTAGCAGTTAGTACGTTGTTGGTCACAAACTGTAGGTTTCCTTTTGGCTTTATTTTCTCTCTCTTGCCTGCGGCTTCTCAAAACATTATATACTAAAAATGACTACACAATTAGGGCACCAAGGAAACCCCAATAGCTGAGGCGGACTATTATTTGTGTTTGGTTTTGTAGCTTTTTTTATTATTCCAAAACTTGCTTTGTTTGAAAGGGACAAAAAAGCCCCTTTGGAAAAGGAAAAGAAGAACAGTCACGGCGTTTTTTTTTTTCTGCTGTTTGTTTTGGTTTCTCTCTAGCTTTCATGCACGTTGGTTTCTTGTTTTGTTTGGTTGGCTTGATTTATTACTCTTCATTCTCGGCATAATCAAGCGCAATGCCGCTTAGCTTGTTGGAAGATAAACGATATGTTCCCTACAAAGAAGACACGGCACAATAAAAACCGACCAAGCGAGGCATTGACAAAAGAAAGAAGGAGAAAAGAAGGGAATAGAGTTGTCAAGTCAAAAACAGCGATGCGAGAATAAGGGTTACAGAAATGTCGTGCAGTTTTGGCGATGAAAATACGCGCATAATCGAGAAGGAATAGATGGACTCTGTGCAATGGCTGGACTCGTGAAGACAATGTGGAGGGGCGGAAAGAATGCCAGCTGTGAGGGGATACAAAACACAAAAAGCTGTTGTGCTCGGTTGAAAGAATAGAAATAGACGTCATGTCATTACAGCTGACGTTGGATAGACAAAGGGAGGCGAATTAGGAAACTACTTAAAAAAAGTGCAAGATAAGACAACAAAGATTACACAAGCGTTGGTGCACAATGGAGAGAATGGCATTGTGGTGAGGGTTAGGGTTAATCAGGGTAAACACACCAAGGCAGCCCATTTGCTCAACAATAAATGAGCAGGCATATTTCTTTTTCTCAACCGGGGCCATTAATTGCATGCCTACGAGCCGCTTTCTAGCGCTTACTTCTCTCACCCTTTGCTTCTGTTCATCGGAGTTGCTGATAACCAAGGAACCCAGCTTCATGCGCTATGTGAAATGCACATAGGTAGGTACAAGTAAGGACCGACAACCCAACTTGACGCCAAGGCTTTTAGTGCCCGTTAGTAGTGCTGTATCTTTCCGTTAGGCTTTTCTTATCGGGGGGCAGTGATTCAGTTTATGCACGCCCCTCCCTTTGGAATAGGGTTATTCTAGAGGGTGATGAGACAAAGGCCAACGAAAAAGAAGATGTACATAATGTAGTTCCCGACATTGGCTCTGCTAGTTGTCAAAAGCTCAAGGGCGGGTAAACATGATATACATGTCGCGGGGTAATGCCCATCATGCAATCATGTTTGCTTGGCCGTTCAAGCCCGCCTGAAGTTTGCTTGTTTATTCAAAAAATGTGTAATCACCATACTCCAATACTACTACGAGTTGGTATTTTTTTCATGAATTGGCGAACCTGCACTGAAGCCGATTAGTCACGTAGAGTAACAGTGGCTGGTGCTACGCAAGGGGTGACTGTAATCCAGGTGAAGCTAGCTGTCACTGCAAGATGTGGTTTCTCTGGTTTTTGGAGCGTTTCACTTGTGTTGCCGCACGAAGAAAATAGAGACACAGGAAAATCGTGAGTAAGGGAAACCGTCTCGATCTGGAATACAGATGTACAAAGGACAAGCCATCCATTTAGGGTTGCATCAACTGCCGGTGGCAACTACAGGGTTATGGGCCTTTGGTTCCTTTTTGTTCTTCTGTTTCTTTGTTAAGAAGGTCTTTGAGTTTTCTGGTCGAGCAAGGAATCCAAACGGAGAAAGGGAATCCAAACAGCCGAGGCTCAAGACTCTGCCTTGTTTGAAAATCACAACAAGTGCCCAATATCAAACGCCGATATAACATCTTGAGATCAGCGGCAAACAAAAGTTCTTTATCCAGACGCAGGAACATTCAGAAGTTTCTGCTCACCCTCTATATCCATGTTTGCCTTCAACCCTATTTAATACATCTGGTTGAAGCGGCGTTTTATTGTTTGTTGTTGTTGTTATGACTGCAAGCTCTCGAATGCCGACTACCACCGGTGCTATAGCCAGGTCGGAGCTGTAGCCAAGCGAAAAGATTACATCGAACGATGAACGGTTGTGACCCTTTGTTTGCGACGGTCTGGACCCAATGGGAGAAGCTGAGAAACATTTATTTGGCAAGTTACTGTGGCCAGCCAGCTTCGGGCCAAGCCAAAGTTTGGGTGGGCGAAAGCGGAGCCAGGCCGCTATGATATCACTTGATGGAGATAAATCTGGTTGACTGCACCTTAGTTGGCGTATAATAACTAACAACTGTGAAAGCACTGCTGTAACCAACCGTCTCTTAAGCAACTCTAAACAATGACGGAGAACAAGAGTATTTCCGGGTTTGGTCGCTACCAAGCTTTCAAAAGCCGTGGCATCAGAACCGCTTTCTCTCTCTCTCTCTCTCTCTCTCTCTCTCAAATACGGGAGAAAAGACAAAAGGAAAACGACAAACAGAGGGCTGGATGGGCCATCATGTCGCAGAATTGCTTCTGGAATGTATCAGGATTCATGCGCCTTAGTCTCTTCCAACATAGACCGAGTAGTGGTTGCTACTGTTACCACTGATACTACAATGAGAACGCTGACGACAGATGAGCTGCCTCGTCCAGACAGTGGAAGCTAGATAGTGGTAGTAAAGTAGTAGCGGTAGCTTTAATGGAACTCACTACAAGACTCTTGCACAGCCGGGTGCGACAGGGGCGGATAGCGATACATAAGACTGCAATATATAGCGAGATGCTACATGTATATCCAGCCGCCCAACCGACCAGTAAATACGAAATTGATCTCGTCTGGTTTTCGCTGGCAGAATGGTTTGACGATACTCGGTTTCGAAACGGACTTTGATGCGCCGATGTGTCCGGGATGATGTCCAAGTTTTTCTCTTCCTCTTATTACTCGTTTTCCGCTCTAGGTAACGTCACCTTGGCCGAACTGGGAAGCTTGCAAAACCAGAAAACAGATTGACACCTCAATGAGAAACATCGTGACACTCGCCAGATTCAGGCCTGCTCACTGGTTAGACGCCGAGTAAAGTGGTAGCATGAGCCCGTTCGCTACCGCACTTATTTGGTACGGAAGGCAAAGTACCGAGCACGTCCCCGAAGCCGTCTTTAGCAATCGATATGAGTTCAGCTGCCCCAAAACATGAAACATGGTAGGCTTTGTTGAACTAGACAAAGTTGCGACCAAGGCAAGCCAATAGACAGTGCTCAGCAGACAGAAAGACGAGAAAAGCCACTTGAACAAAGATGCTGGATACAATGTGGACGATGGTTCTAATGCAAAGACCACACCATGCAAAACAGGTTTTTGCTTTCAACAGCACAAACGAACTCGGTACGAGACCGAGTTTTGGCTATTTCTTCTTGGTTGTGAACCAAACTTTGAGCAGCGTCCAAGCTCTGCTTCTCAATGATGCAGATGGAATCGCATGTCGGGATTGAGAACAGAATGAACACATGAGTATGGAAATGTACAGTAAAAGAATACGGACAGTGATTTGGCGGTCAGCCAGCGTTTCAAACGTCAACTAATAAGTCGATATATACCGACGCTGGTGATATAGCGTTGATGCGCGCGACTATAAGCAAGTGGGTGCTATAGAAGGGTCAGAGCTATGCGAGGTTGTGAAAAAGAATGCTATTACTACTACCAATACAAGTGCGGTCCAGAAAAGGAATTGCAGTAGCCGAATATAACAACATTTCGGCCGAGCCATTTGCTTGGTTGGAATACTAGAGGCGGTCTGGTATATTACTATTGACAGATTGTTGTACTATAGCTCCGCGCTGGATGTACCTCTTCTTTTTCTATGCAGGTATATCCTCGCTATGGTATGCTACGACGTGAGTTGCACATAATAAAGCACTGGCTGCTGGCTGGCTCCAGGAGAGGAGAGAAATACTTCTCTGAGACACACCGTTGTCATAAAGTTACAGTGCATTGGTGGCTTGTACTGGTTACGCTATATGTAAGTCGCGTATTCCAGGCCTGTCAGTGTGTCTGTTCTGTCAGCCAGGCCGATGGCGATATTGACAAGTTGCGCTCTGTAGTTTAACATGCTTGTTGATGGGATGATTATTCAGCTATTTGTCTCTTTTTCTTGAACTTCACCAATAACCCTAATTGAGCCAAGACGCGTGGCTCATGATATACATGAGGTGTTCTTTCTTTGGGGAATATGACCTATCCTATGGCACCAAAAAAAGACACACACATTTGCACGCGTATATAAAAAAAGAACCAGACAAGAGACAACGCCAAATTCCCCGAAACGTTGCTGCTGCCGCCCTACCATTTGGACCTGCAGCGGCGATATCCTAGCGGCCCTCTCTCTCTTTCGTTTTAGTCAAGAGTCCAGTAAGACGAAGAAGCCTGCTACTTTGAATCGCACAGCGGCGGCCCCTGCGTTGACTTCCAAAGCCCCAAAGCCCCCAGAAAGCTGATGGGGAGGAAAGATGACACAAAAACAGCGCCCAATAGAGCTTGGACGGCAAAGAATGATGAAATAATTCCGAGAAAATCACAGAAAAATGTCTCGATCTAATTCTCCTTGACCCCAAACAGACATTACTTCTTCTTCTTATTACTTACTGAGCGGGACTCCCAAATACGGCGTTGGTCGAGGATATAGCCGGGCTATGCCAGGCCGTATAACGCCAGAACGGATCAGGAACCCGGAGAATAAAGCACATGTTGCTGGTGCAAATAGTCATTCATTCACGTATCTTTATTTTTATACTCTCAACAAGCAGGAGAATAAAACAGACGCGCCGCGATCGTGCCTTGGGCTAACTGCTTTTGGCCGGCGGCAATGGGTATAAGTGCTAGGCCGTATAGCCATATTGCTCGGGGAATTTTTGTAAAAAGGTCAAACCGGCAGAATTGCAGGGCCCCTTTTCGTTCTTCCTTTTGCGACAGACGGATATCGAGACCTCGTGTTGACGCACCCAACATCAAAATCATGGGCTGGTCTTCGTGTTGTGGAGGGTTCCCACCTGAGCCGATCCCGGTATGGGATTCATGGTGTTCTGGCTTCTACGCGTTCGTATTGGTGTGTGGACGAACATGTTCTTGCCTTGTGTTTTTATTGTTCTTTCCTGGTGTTTAATGTCTAGTTCTTTCCTGGTGTTTAATGTCTAGTTCTTGCCTTGTGTTTTTATTGTTCTTTCCTGGTGTTTAATGTCTAGTTCTTTCCCGATGTTTTTATTGTCTAGTTTACAATTGTTTTTATTGTCTAGCTCTTTCCAAAATTGTTTTAGCGAGTTCGTGAAGTCGAACCCTAGAGCCAGGTTAGGGTTAAACTCTGAACCAGCGTTTTCTCTTGGCCTGCCAGCTGAGTCCGGATATCGTCGTAATCTTGCCCTTTTTCTGAGCTCTGTCCGACTACTTCCTAATCTTTCTATTCTCCGTTGGCTTAGTGAAAGGTTGCATGGCAGGTGGGCGTGAATTTGCCTTAATCGTCCCTATTTGCCTATCCTCCTTTGATCTGAATTGACCTTTTGGAATTTCTTTTTATTCATTACTCTTATGGAACCTCTTCTGCAAATGAAATGAAATGAAGCATGAAGAATGTCTGATTATCCTTCATCCAGCGGAGGGATACACACAAACGATAAAACACTCACAGACACCTTCTTGTTGTCTTGAGAGATAATAGAAACAGCAGCATGAATTACACATCAAAAGTCTGCTTTCGCTAAGTAGCTTCATGTCCCATTCAATATCCCCAAGAAGATTGAACGGTTGCTCCCCATTCATCTTGATGATGTTGATGAAAATGAATCCTCTAGAGGCCAAATCAGGGGCCGCCTAGTGGCATGGACAATTTGGGCCTTATTTTGTTCTCTTCGTTCCTAAGGTTGCTTCGTCTATTACATATCTGCCTCCGCCATTGTTAACCAGGATCCTTGAAAAGGGAACCAAGCTAACCAGGCCCCCCCCCCCCCCCCCCTCTCCCGCTCTACGTTCTTTTTATCTCTTCTTTGTCGACCTTTTGCTTGCGGTAGGCCAATTCCAAAAACGGAAGACGCTCATAATCCCAAAGTGTAATTTCTTCCAAGCTAGGAACGACTAGGACCAACGCAGTATACCAAGACCCCACGGGACGAAAACGCATAACTTTGCAATCTCGCCAGGCGCATTTTGCTATGATTCTTCCGCGGCCTGATGGATTTGTCCTCTTGGAATGTGTATACTACTCAGTGAGTTGCTGTGATATAGAAGGGGGCGTGTGATAGTACGTGCCATTTCATATGTCCTTGTTTGTGTATGTATATCTTTTTTGATATTATATTTCTCTTTTCTCCAGACTTGGGAGAGGCTTCATTACCTGCTCTGGGAAATACGGCCATCTCACTTAAAGTCTTTGGCTCAGATCATCATACGCCCGTGTTCTTGTTCCAGCCCGTCCTTCTGACTCTGTACATACCTGGGTGGCTACGCTTGACCGTACTGTAACTTGGTTATCGTGCCATTCGACAAACTACTCCCAAGCCTCCTGACCCTTCCGACATGAGCGAAATACAGAGCTAGTAATGCTCCGCCATGATATGGTGATCACAGCGGCCTATTAACCGAGCACTGACTTCTCCCTGGTCTCATGACTACAACAGCACTAGCATATTAGGTTATATGCAAGCTGTAAAGTGCCGACGCAAAACTAGTTTGCGAGACTGCTATGAGAACAAAGTGCAGAGTGAAATTGAAAAGCAAGGCTATGAGAGAACAAGAGCACACGGAGAATAGCATTACGGGTTGGTTCGGTTGACGAGTGGCAGATTGCCAGCTCATGGTACAACAGTACACACAAACAGATGGGTCTGGATTCTGGCAGGTTGCGTTGCCTTGCCTTGCGTTTCCGTTGCATGAGAGCCACCATCAGTACTGACGCATCTATGGAAGCACCCGTAGCACAGTGCTCTTGCCCAAGTGTGCGTAGCCAATATTGAGACAATCGGTTAGCTGTAGATTCCCAACCACAAAACAACTGGGTGCATGTGAACATTGCTAAAGCCGCTGCCAACGCATGCATTTCCGCTCTGCGTTTGCTCACTAGCGCCACCTCGGAACTGGTGCAAACGGTGTTTTGATCCGTTATCGTGTTGTAGAAGCCGCTTGTCCCAATATCCTCACCGCCTGATGCCGTCTTTGCGACATCTTACCCGGCTGGAACTGTAAAATTGTGGAATTATACAACGGACAAGCCGTGTGTCTGCATCCAATGTTCTTCATGTGAACAGTCACTTGTTTGTTTCTAGCGCCCACGGCACTAAGCCACAAAAGTCCTGGGCCAACATCATATCTACATCATAGAGCCACAATGGGGGTACGCAGCAAGCAACTTGATCAGCTGCTGAATGGAAAAATTAGCCGTGGAACGAGAGTTGTTTATTTGCCACACCAAACGATGCCCAAGTTTAACTGAACTAGATTGCGTTTCTGATGCAAACTAAACGCGATCGACGAGAAAGTAAGTTAAACTGTGAGTGGCGTGCAATGGTGATGTGTCCCGACTCTGTTCCGGGTCTGGGAACTAGGTGTCGTTGTAACATCGAAACAAGATGCAGAGCCTATGATAGGGGAAGCCGTTGCTGTATACCGTGCAAACGGCGGGCTTTTGCAAACCTCCTTGTCACTTCTCTTTACCGCTCGCCTCACTTTCTTTCTAATCCCATACACCTCTCGTATCAGCTTAAATCTTTCACCGCCGAATCAACCGCCTCTCAAAATAAGCCACTGCACACGCCAGCGTCGCCTAGTACTACAGGATGGGCGCCCTTAGCAAACAGAACTCCGGCCAGGCCGCTTGCTAGATACTTTACATCTTCCAAATAGAGCCCGTTTGTCGAGGCGGGTAGTACATGGAGGTCTGTTAAGCTGCGGGCGCATGCATATTTGTTGTTCCGCGTACACCATCATGCAGGCTGCCGTATTTTCCTTTGCCTTGTTTTCCGTTTGCGTCTAGTAACATCAGCTTAGCCATCCAATGCATAATATCACTGCAAACAGATACATAGGTGCCGTTATTAATGCGTTTGTTCATGGGTGTATGCATTTCTTTATGCGCAAGCTGTAGTTAAAAGCGGCTTCTTAATCTAACCGTTTGCATGTTTTACTTTCAGCTGCATTTTTCATGGGTTGCTTCGTATCATTTTTATCATCTAGAGCATATGCCGTTATTCGCTGAACGAGACGCGGAAACGGGCATGACGACACTGTCCGACATCAGTCAATCGGACACTGGAAGCCTGTAACCACAAGCAGCTCTCAGGTATCTCAGCCGAGAAATTCGTTTGCTGCTCAGCCATCAGCAATATCAAAAATAGGCAATCACTGAATTCCGATTGCACATCCCATTGTTCTGATTGCCATAACTGCCACATTGGTAATGAGCGGCGGCATATCGGGAACGGCAACAACAAGAAAGTGGCAGTGAGCTGAGATAAACGAGTACATTGTTTTATAGAGCGAGCAGCCGGAGATACAAGAGCTATCGGAAGTGCTTTGCTGGGTCGATATATTACATGGTTACAAGCATTGGCGTACACACCTGTGTGTTACAGGCAAACAACTAGAGTGCTTTGAAGCCTTTCTTGGGCACTTGGCAAGCATTACTGTAACCATTGTACAGAGACTTTTGGCTAAGGGCGTAGACTGTGAGATGAGGCTGTCAACTATATGAAACTCCAAGACTGTTCTTGTATTTACGTAACAATAGCACCAACTACTCCATTGGTACTTATTACTTCACGCCCCTCTCAGCACCTCCCGAACTCGTACATAACCAGAGCGTTTACTTCTTAAAGCTGTCGATTCAGGGCCTAGATGTGCACTATCCAGCGTCCTGTTCGATGTGTGTACAGGTTATACCTAGTACTCTGTAGCACCTAGTGACGGTGACGCCAGCACGAGTCGGGCACCAGGCGATGGCGGCTAGGTTACATTTGTGTTGTCTAATGCTTGTTGTTCCTCCTGCAACTTGTACAACTGGTCTATAGTAAAGCGGTGAGCACAGCAGATCGTCATGTATCCATCTGGTTGCTCGCCATGTCCTGCATAAGGCTCCATTTGATGTTTAGTGGCTTCGGGCAGATGAGGTTGGCATACCTTGCAACCGGATTGTTGACAGCTGATGATGTTAGTTGTACTTGGCCCAGCATGCAATGTTGTTTGTAGCACGATACATAATCCCATCACTCATTCTGATACCGGTATCGGCACTTGTGTAACTGACCGATATTGCTTATCTTATCTTCATCCAGTTGTCAAGTATAGTAACCCTAATTGATGGTATAGGGTTATATGTAGCATCTTTCAGCCACAACTTGCTTGTGCCACAAAGTCGCAATGCTCGACTTGGCATGATTTGAAGCTTGTTTGATTTAGCAGTGAAGCCAGGTACAGCTACGGAATGAAGACAATAGGCAAACTTTTGCAGTAAAAAGGCTTGGTTTTGGCCGAACTAGGCGTGTTGCATTCCACACTGGCAGAAAGGCAGAAATGGCCGTAAGCGTACTCTTTTTCTTGCCGACTTTGATGAAAGCAGAAAAAAGCAAAAATAAAAAATAAAAGAGCAAAAAAAAAAAGGGCAAGCACAATACAGCCTGAAACTGCGACCAGCAACAATCTGCGTCGGGGCAGTCGGCTTTAACCACTTTGGCGACATCATTGGTCCAGTAACGGCTGGTTTGCAGCTGACTGCGTTGTTTGCATCATGGGAATCTTCTCAGACAAAGAGCTAAAGAAGAGTTCATTTGCCAAAACGACAGGTTGCATTGCATTTGGGCAACAGCTTAGCGAGGAAAATCCATATGTAAGCACTTACGAGAAGCCAGCGAAAATATCCAGCAAAAAGGAAAATGCAGAAAAGGGAGGAGTTTAAATACTTGACCGGTTGTCTTGGGGGACCAGAAGATGGTTTGTACTTTGTGTTCCATATGATTTTGGTAGCAGTAATACCTCGTCGGGCGTAATAATTCACATGGATGTTGGAACAAAGAACTAGATAACGGCGGGATTTAGAAAGTGGTGTGATTGATGAAAAGCCCTGGTTTGCAACAAGAATATTAGAGAGCATGATAGGCCCAAACTGTGAGGTTGAAACGGAAGAGCCTAAGCACCAGACGTAGAGCCTAAGCCATCACCAGACGTTAAAGGGCTCAGCTGTCAAGCTTTCGTTGGTTTATCCAGTAGTTTGCAGAGAAAAAGTTTAGTCGCTGACACAGCATCAAGCAGGTCTCACATCAAGTTGAAAAAGTTGTTCTAGGCCCCAAATTTGCGAAAAATCAAAACGTCATAGTCTTGCCACCCATTAACCAAGAAAATAATCAAGTCCCTCAACTCGGAGCCGTTCGGAGCTTTCCACCTATAGAGGCTTTGTAATAAATACTTCCTCCGGGCTACGTGTGTGTGTATCACGGCCCTCCTTCCTTTCTTTCCATCGACTTTATCTGATCTATGTGGAGCGCAAAGTTCTTTCTTTTTCTGGACAAGTTCATCTTAAAATTTGCAACCCAGAATCAACCTTCCTTCCATATTCAAACTTCAAGTCCGCGACGGGAGAGAAAGTGGGGCCGGCTGAACTGGGCTTGAAGCTTTGTTCCGGAGATTTTGAGTTGATGCCAAGAAAACGACACAAAAACGGGAAATACAAATAAAGCACACCTGCGGAAGCCTTTTTGAATGTTTCCGGAAAGGTAAAGCGCGAGTATTTGACGGAGTCGTGGCTTGTGGAGCCGCCACAGATTAACTTAAATAACTCTCGGCTGACTCGGACATTTCTTGCTCTGCCGTCTCTCCCATGTTTTGTTTTCCTTCCGCCCTCTTCCAAAACCTGCTCTATTATGGCTTTGTTTTACCGCAACGAACCCACAAATATCGCACAAAATCCTTGAGCATCTCTGGACTCATCTGTCGTTTGGTTCTCTTTTTCGCATGCGCCCACTTTGTAGCATTTGTCTTGCACTTGAATTCAAGAGACAACTACCTACGTCATTTTGCCGACGCCATATTTCATCCACTACAGACGACAAGTAATAGTCAGAAATACACGGTCCAACACAACGACTCATTAGACATTATCCAAGCAATATCTGTGAGCTCCGCTCACGATACAGGCTTTCGTCTCTTGTTTACATTGACTATTTCCGACGACTGATTACGATATAATATACACTCCTGAATCCACCAAGTCGACGACTTTTGGGTCCCGCTAAATTGACAGCATGATCCCTTCAAAAGTGTTTGGCCTCCGTACGGTTGCCACGAGCATTCTTGCAATGTCGTCCCTCGTCTCACCAGCCACTGCGAACCTCGCTTCAATATCAGCACTCTCAGCTATGCCATCTTGGGCTATACAGTCATTCATGTCAATGAGCTTGAGCAATAAAGACGACTACGAATACTCTGTATACCCGCTGACGGAGGCCGAGGGTCTGAATCAGTCATTTTCATTTCGCAAAGTACGTCGGAACTTTGGGGGAGGATGTGTTACACTGTATTCGGGCGGAGGATATCGCTTCTGCAACCTGTTCGATTTGTGTCTTTGAGTTACGGCTAACGCATTCTAGAAGATTGATTTTTCGGGACCGATTACCAATGTCAATGCGTCCAACTTCGAGTCCTATGAGCCGTCCTTGGCAGAAATTGTGTACTTGTCATGTGACACAGCCACAGACGGACCTGATCCCAGCAACATGCTAAACAGCATCATGGACATCAAGCCCCTTGCTATCGTGATGTATTCGATAGATGCTGCCGTTTGTTCTTTGTCCGGTACAAATCTGTCCTACACACGCATTTTCACTGTGGCAGACGGTGGTCGTGCACACAATGCTCTCTCTTTTGTGACCACTAAAGATACTGTAACGGCTGAAATTTCGGGAAACTCAACCAACACCTACAATGACGTTTCGACAACCACGAGTGCGACAGAGAGCTCAAAATCCAAGGCCAGCGGGACTACAATTGCAATGGGCTTGCTTTATGGTGTCACTGGGTTGATTTCAGTGACTTTCTTGTTGATTATTGTCACTGGTGCCGTCCGTGCTCACCGTTTTCCCGAACGTTACGGTCCCGGGATTAGCTGGGGCGATATTCCACGCCAGGGTCGTGCCCGTGGGCTTGCTCGCGCTGTGCTGGATACCATGCCAGTCATCAAGTTTGGCGACCCGGATCCCAGAACAAAGTCGGATCCGGAGCACGACTTGGAGGGCGGGGAGGTGGTGGAGGTGCCGCCGCCAGCAGTGGTACGGGGTGGTTTGGAGTTACACAACGTACAGCGCCCAGTTAGAGTGGAGCCAGCTGGGGAAGGGCCTGCTAGCGGAGAGTCGGCTTCCTCTGAAAACAGTCCGGCGACAAGTGACGAGATTGAACATCTTGGATGCTCCATTTGCACAGAGGACTTCCAGAGAGGTGAAGACGTGCGAGTGCTTTCATGCAGTCACAAGTTCCATCCAGCCTGTATCGACCCCTGGCTGATGGACATTTCTCCCACATGTCCGCTTTGGTAAGCTCCCACCCCATTGAATATTCGATTCGCCGCAAACGGAGATATCAACACGCTGACTAACAACTGTGAATTTACCCGGAAATTAGCCGGACAGACTTCAACGTCAACAAGCATATGGCCGTTGATGACGGGCCAGCCGAGACGGCCATGCCAACACTCCCAGCCCAAACGTCAATGGATCATCCAATACAGGATATTCAACGGCAACGGTCGCCACGGGCGCAGCAAGAGCTTGTTCGGTGGATGGCTCGCATGCACACCTTGACACCTTTTTCGGCACGCCATGAAGGCCGGGATTCGACAGTTGCAGAGGGTCGAGCAGCGGCATTACACACTGGTCAGGCTCATATTGAGGAGAACAGGGCGCATGATGAGGAAACTCGGCAGCAATGAATAGATGCTCGGGGGACAGAAAATGTTTCGGTAGACACTGCGCGTACGGGTAGCGCATCTTTGTTGCGGCCGACGACGCGTCCGATTGAAGCGTCTATGGACTTGGTATCTACGCGACATGATGCAACAGGATTTGGAGAATCTTTACAATAGAATACCCCAAGGCTTTTTGAGCTTGTTGATTCCGGGACATGCGCAACAGAGCACATATGCAGGCAAGAACACGGGCTTACAAAGTTACAAGCCTACATGGTCTAATTACAAGTAGGAAATTCTAAAAGTACGATATGACACCATGAACTAATTCCTCTTGTATATTGACCCAAAAGTGCCTATATACTGTTCCGTTTTCTGTTTATGTCTTGTTGATTATCTTCATGAACTGTTTGGCCACCATAATCTTCTAGTGATTTAGATCCCTCACAAATATCTTATTCTAAGGGCTGATGACTTGGATTAAAGACCTTCAGGGAATGCAAAATCTCTCATAGAAAGCAGTGCCTTTCTTTACGCCTAACAGTCTCAAAAGTTTTGATAGCTCTTAGATCCTCTACTATAGCCGAAGAGATGTACTTGAGTGTCTTGTAATGAACAATAAACAGGCCATTCTCCCAAGTAATTCATGACTTTTAATTAGATCTAGCCAGCCTCTCAAGTTTCATCGCCCTGGATATCTTATATACATGTTTAAATCTTGTGATTTATACAATATGCGAAGTAAACTCTCAAAACGGATTACCATGAACCTAGGAAGGGGGAATATCGCTGGATTTCGGAAAACATGAATTTGATATCCCTAGTGCTGGATATTGGAACCAGACTGTTGTTTAATCTACACACGGGTGTAATATGGTAAATAAAGTCATGCCTTTATCTTGCTAACGGATCAGCTTGACCATGTTCAGGTCTTTGCAATCAAGGGAAACTCTTGACCTAACTCATGAATCAGTTCAACTCGGTCGTTTGCGTCAAATACAAGCTTGGTATCTATTTGTATAGCCACAACTACTTGAAGTCGCAGTGGAAATACAACTCGAGAAACCGATGACTTCTTCTGTATCGAATTATTATTTCTTCTAGTTCTTCTCCCATCACCGTGTGGCGTGATGAGTATCAAATCCTAACTGAATCTCGCACACTAACAAGTATAACTGTTGCGTCACCAGAAAGAACCCTCCGGTAGAGGAATTTAGTAGATGTATTTCTATACCTTGTGTTGCGCAAATGACGTTGTACCTATAAACAATAAACCTATATTCATGTGACAGCGTGAACAACGTATAACCTAATGGCAATAGCTCGCAAGCATTCAAATATCTTTGCCATAAAGATCCAAGGATTTGGTGTGTTCAACTCTTGAAAAGAATATAGTGTCTTTGTATTTCCGCTGGTAGAGCAAATAACAAACAGTAGATCATCGATATGGCATAAGTCTGGAACTTGATATGTGTTTGAACTGTATACATTTATTGAGGTTCAACTAGAAACCAAGATGTACAAACAGCTGGGATTCTTGCTATCACCATTCTGTTTTATGAACTAGATGTTTCCCATTCTTACAAACATACTACTGCCAAGATGCTAAACAACAAGCTATACAATGCTTGTTGCAGGGAACACATTGATCGTTTGGCTTAGGCGATGCAAGTAGTACACTATTCTCACACTAAAAGAGTGGTATGGAAGAAAAGGCGTAATCGAACTTGACCACTTGTGAGCAGGCGATATCAAGAGGGGTAATCTCACAGGACACGACTAATCTCACGCATGTGTGAAAAAGATGGTTTAGCATTCAATAATCTCCACCACAGGATCATGATAGTCCTGATATTCCAACCCTCCAACCCTCCAAGTCAAAGGTTGCCTTCTATTCGGCTCTTCATCTCTTTTGCCAAGCCTGTAAGTCTACACAAAGTGCATATCTTGCTCACGTGACACACAATGTTACATCAAGCATGAAAGGTCAAGATCAAGCCAAGGCCAAAAGAAAAGGTTAGTCGCTTAACACAAAAAGCTCAACTATTACAATTACACAAGCCAGCATTACAAAGTTACATAAGCCAATGTCACTGATGAACTCAATAAATGCGAAAACCGGTTCGTTCTCTTAGAATGATAAGCTACCTCAATCCCACTAACGCGCATACTATGTGGCTATCCAGGCCGTGACCCTTGATTGCTGGATAATTATGTCAAGTTTCGTCTGAAGCAAAAGCCATCACAATAGGCCTGCTAAGCTTGCCAAATAGACTAGCTACCAGCAAAAGAGAAAAATAGAGTAAAACAGCCTCCTGGGCCCTTGATAAACGCGGTATCAAGCTTACTTGCTGACGGTGAACGACAGCGAACCCTTGGAAATGAAACCCTCGAGAGTGAGCATCTGGAAAACGGGAGTACCGGGCTTGAGGCCCAGGGCCTTCCACTTGGCAAAGTGGTTGGCAACGCTGACCGTGCCGGTCACAGTGTTGCCGCGGCGCACCGACCAGTACTGGTGGAAGCTGGTAGCGCCGTAGATCTCGGTGACATCGCTGTAGTACAGGTCGTACACATCGTAAGTGCCACCGTTGTCGGTGACGGTACCCAGCGACTTGCCGTTGCCAGGAGTACCGGTGCCGTGGCTCTCGACAATGTACCACTCGGTGACAGGGTTGGTGGTCCAGCCGTAGATGGCCAGGGTGTAATCACCGCTGGCAGTCATGGAGCCAGTCCAGCTGATGGTGCTGCCAGTTTGTTAGTACATGTCAAGAATACACATTCAAAAGGGGCCATAGACAACTTACCGAGGAGTGGTGCTGCGGAAACCCTTACCAGCCAGGAACTCGACCTTGGAGTTCCAGGTAAGGCCCCAGCGGCCGCTGTCAAGGTACTCGGTGAGGGTGGCAGTAGCCTTGTTGGCGTTGTACATGGAGTAGTAGAAGCCAGCAGTGTCAACACCGTCGGTGCTGGAAGTGATGGTCTTGGCGGTATCACGGGTCGACAGCTCAACGGGCTCGGTGCTGTTGCTGTTCATGATGGCGTTGATCTTGTCGTAAAACGCGGCATCACGGGCACGGCCAATGACCTGGACGGGGCCCTCAACGGGCTCGGCCACAGGGGCGGCCATGACGCCCGAGATGGACAGGAGGGAAGCGAGAGCGGTAAAGACCTTCATGGTGGATAAGTTTGATTAAAGATTGACGGTCGAGTTAGAACTAAGTTTGGAAAAGAATGAAAAAAGTTGATTAGAAAAGAATGTAAATCACTATGAGCAGTCCAGATGCTAGCGAGGGAAAGAGGAGCTTGAGGGTGAAGAGGAAAGGCAAGAGATGAGACGATGAAGCGGCAGATCCATGGTTTTTATATTCATACAAATCTTTAGTGATACACCTCTCCAAGTCCTTTGTAGTTCAGGTTACCCATATAACAAGAGTGTAGGGGCATGTTTTCTTTCGTATCAGCCATGGAGCATGATGTTTTCTTAGCACTGCATATCGTCAGTTTTACAGCCGTTGCTATCTTGCGCTGGACCAGGGTCTACGGATATTCTCCGATATTAGGGAAGTGGGTAAAGGTCCAAAGGGGGTTTGTTTTAGGCCAGTTGCCGCGTACTCCTAAGGGCTTTTATTAGTTCACGATTAAAACAATAAATTCCAAAACAAACACATCAGGGGATTTGGGGGATATCTGGCACGGCTTGCATGAACCGGTTTGGCAAAAGAGATGCGAACCACCAGGCAAGCTTCAAGTTTGGGGGGGGGCTGTTCGTCGCTAATGACGAACTAAAGCAACAGCCGTCAGTCAACTGAACCAAACTTTTATTTTCTGTCTGTCTGACTGTCTGAATATAGCGCAACGTCTCTTTGAGCACGCGAGATCTTGGGCTTACCAAGCTTCAGTGCTTGCTCCCCTAACACCCGGTTTGGCGTTTTCTTCAGTTGCAGGTTTGTATTAGCAGCTTCTTTCTTCATGGAATCTTACTCTATATGGTCAAGTTATGTTTCATATCTGCTCTTTGTTACCCATTTGACTCTCCTTATTTTCTTGCTTGGCCCCTAGTAAAAGGAAGGAAAAACAAGGAGCACGTTTAAAAGGTCTTAAAAGGATTCACTTCCTTGAATAGTCGCCCTACGGAGTTTCTCCTTGCCACCAAACTTCCACCAATTACAGGCAGCTTTGACTGCAAAAACGTGCTTTGGCTAAAACGATGCAGGCAATGATTGTCTCTCAGTCAGGCTATATGCAAGACTTGTAGTCGTATACTGCTCGGATAATGGCAACAGGTCAAGCAGTTTGCCCTCTGCTACTTTTCCAGGTCAGCGCAACCTGCCGAGCCGTTCTTGGCTTGATTGCGTCGTTGTATGATGATCTAGTTTGGATGAATTCGGGGCACTGATACGCAAAGATCATCGTCTGATTTCAGCAACATTCCCGGTGGAGTTTAGCGTCTAGTACTAAATATGCTTCTCACTACTTTAGTCTTTTTTCTTCTTCAGCTTTGCTAGCAAACCTATCGCCTAGCTTATACAAAGGTCTCATGAAAACCCAGCAAACTTGCAGCGTTTTATGGAGGCCGTTCCAACAGGACTGCTAGCCACTCAGTGCAAGATTGGGCTAGATTAGCCTATTCCTATAGCGTAAACGCCAAAACAGATGGAAACCTTGAAGAGTACTCAGCCAGGGACATGGCTTCGCCCCTTGCTAGGGGAAGCAACCAAGTTAGTGACATACCTAAAACGCCGGCGGTCGTGGCTTGGCTCTATCAACTCAGTGCCAGCATTATTGTATTGGGAGGTTCGCCGAAAACTAAGCTTTAACAACCACGACAAGCTTCCTTAGCTCGTTCATTCTCAAATCTTGTGGCGCCGGAGAAAATTTGGCTGGTTACATGAGGTTTCGGGGTATGCACTCATGTTGGTAGAGTTGGCCGGAACTTGACACCATACTCCAAACTCGCCCTACCACTGAGTTGACGCACGTGTTGTGATTGAAGCGGGAAAGGGAAACGTCAAGTTGCATTGGCCAGCGCACAACCGCCGGGCAAAAGCTTTGGCAGTAAAACATAGTCAGGAAGCCCGCATATGCATTGCGGGCCAGGGAGCCGCCGTCTTAATTCCACCAGTAACAAAGTAAAGAAACAATGCGCATACGTCTCTGCCAAGACTTCAAGTCAAGGGCCACTAATCCAGAGGCGATGCTGACAGGTTCACCTTGCCAAGACAGATTGATAATTTGGCAGAACATTTGACTATTCAATCTCCGTCCAGTATACACTTGGCTGGCCTTATACTAGCCAAGACGTCAACTTTTACTGCCAAGCCCAGATCTACTAAGATTCAATATGTAGTCTAGCCTTCATTCTCTAGATAAGCTTCTTCTTTCAAGCCTCTTCATTCTCTAGATAAGCTTCTTCTTTCTAGCTTCTTCTTTCTATCTTCTTCTTTCTAGCTTCTTCATTCTCTATATAAGCTTCTTCTTTTGTGAAATAGGCCAAGTCCATTGTTTGTTTAATGCGCATTCATGTCAGACCAACACTTTGTTAACCGCCTCGAAGCCTATGATAGAACCCTATTGTAATAACCCTAAATTCACATTCTTCCAACCCTTCTCCGATAAATGTACCCAAATTAATCACAACTATGCTCGGGGCTCGCTCTTTTCGAACTCATTCTGCTTTTATCCGGTCAAACTACTCCTGAATTTTCCGGATATCCCAATTTGCGACATTATGGTGGCTTTTGTCGCTTCAAGTGACTTGTAGCTTCGTGTAAAATATACGGCAAGGATTTGACAGCAATATAACTTGTGGCTGTTGTAGAGAAAACAACGGACTCGTGATACACTGTTCTTCCGCCTTGCTAGGGTCATTTCTGCAATTTGTAAATGGCTGCGGTCTAGACCTTACATTGATCCTACTATATCATCAAACGCATGTTAGGGTTAGGGCAGTGTCTATAGGGTTTAAACGTTCAGCGTATCACCGCTACTCTAGCTAATGCATTGTTGACGTAGAAAATTGAGCCATATGCAGGGTTACGAGGGCCTTGGCGGGAGTCTAGACCAGGCCGTCTCCTGTATCGTAGACTTGTTCCAAGTAGTCCATCATGTCCTCATACTTCTGGAATAACCAGGCTGCCTTGGCTACGCCATTTTCAATCAACGGACGGTGAAAGAATTAGGTCAGTTCGGCAGCGTCCCCCTCCAGACTGGCCAGTACAGACGGCATTTTCTCTTGTTTGCGAAAGCTAGACCCTAATAGACACACTGTCTTTCCATACCCGGAACTTTGAAACCATGTTTGTGGCGCCATCCGTCGGGGTGCCGGAAAACGTGTCCGGGGCCGCCCAAAGATATCGGGTTGGTAGTGCTTCCAAATGCGACCACAACGTTTGGGCCAGGAGCACTTTTTCAGTCTCTTGGCAAAATCGAGGCTATATGAGTTTCGGCCAGATCAAGTTTCAACCAAGGTCCTGCATCTAATTCCGCATTTCTTTGTTCTTCTGACGCTCGGCTTTCCGTACTGCCTCCAGGATCTCAGTCGTGCCTTTGTAAACTTTACGCATGTTTTCGAATTCAGAGGTTCCGGTCGGGTATTCTGTGTCTGGGGTTTTCAGGGGCGTGGCGATGCGTTTCACTGCGGGACCCAGGTCGGGCCGGCGGGAGCCCCGTGGGCGAAGGCTTTGCAGACCTCTGCGGAGAGGATTGCTTCGGCTCCCTCTGTTGCTACAGTAGGGTCTTGGTGTCGGTGATCCATCTCGATGGGCTAACCAAACGAACAAGAAGAGAATGGGGTAAAATGAGAGCCAGGGCCGTTGGTGCAACGGCGGTCTGGGGCTCAAATGTGAAAGAGATGGATGATTATGCAGGGTTACAAAGGTCGACATATGACGGGCAAAGCATGGTATTGTCAATCATCCAGGGAAGAAGGGGAGGAAAGACCATCCACAAGACCAGATCTTTCCAGTGTACTAACACCTCCCATGGTGGCACTGTGGATGGTCACATACAGTATCCGCCTTAGGGTTTGACAACCTATTCATCTTTGAGTCTCAACCCTGACGCCATGTAAACTACTACTATGAGCGGACTCATTCTTTTTACGCCCATATGTACAAGGAGCTAAAAACCCTTGTAACTAGTTCTACGGATCTGCGCAATGGAAACAATGGACGGGCAACTAGCCACGCGTCTGCTGATAATCAGCACTTTTGTAAATCACTTGCCACTTGAGACTGAGGCGGCGGGTATATGCGGGACATGAGAAGATTGTTCATCAAATAGTGCAAACGTATGCGGCGTTTGTTAAAGAGGTTCTTCTCATGCTGGGTCTGAAGTGTCTAGATATGGATTGGATTATGACTGATTGGGTTGATGGGGATGTGGGAAACGGAAATTGGGAGAAGCGCGCACGAGATTAGTTGTTTGGATGTTCCTGTATCGACTCTGACAGAGGCGATGGTATCAACGAGCTTGTGGCTCCTCGTCGATGAATGTGTTCAAGGACAAGAATGTATATTTGGTTCCATGAGAGTAATGAATAAAAAAGAATGTATATTTGGTTCCATGAGAGTAATGAATAAAAAAGAATGTATATGTTGCAGTGTTCAGTTCTCCCCGTGTATAATCGCGCCCAGGAGCGAGCGCAGTTTGTAATGTGACATTCCTTTTGGTATCATGCATATACCGATATGCTAAAAAGGCTAAAGAGTCGAAAAGATGTTTACAAGTTGGTCAGAGCTGTAAAGGGAGTATTAGATAACGAACAGTGAAAGCGGTTGATGGGAGAAGTACACGCACCGAGATTTCCCGGATAAGTGAAAGAGCCGGGAAAGACGAAAGGCGCATCACAGATTGACCCAAGATAGACATTTAGGCTACTTGAGAGGAAAAGTAGCCTTGGGAGAAACACTGGAAAATAACGCAGCCAAAACCACGTTACATTTAACAGCGTGTTGCGAACAGAGAATATAGACTGTCTAGTCCACGGCCGCTTTGTATTTGTTGTTACTCGCCATTTTGATGCTGGAAAGTGTAAAAAGGAACGCATTGATCCCATTGATATGCGTGTCTATTGGCGTTATTATATCAGTCAGAGAGCTGCTGACAACCCTTGAGGTGACTTGTATTCACCGTATTTCATGGCTGAACGGCTAGTCATGAATATTCCATGCTTTTCTCATTTCCCCCTTCAGTAACAACGTCACATAGATTGTATCTGTGAGTTATCAGGATAGCTCTTGAGCTATTAAACATGTCTGACATTGATACTTCATGCCTGGTTGATTCAGTTGATACTTGTTTTCCCTTTCATGACATTCTACCATGTATTGAATGCAGTGTGAGATTCAACAAGATCATCTTGTTCTTGGCTGTTGATGGCTAGTTACATGTATATTAAGGTGAAAGCTTTTCTGAGGCTCCCTATGATTATCTGCGTCACAAAACCTCTTTTATATAACCTTTCAACATTGGAATACCATTCCAACGCTTGCTATCATGCTGTTCCTCGATTCCGAGCTGATGGTGTTGAGAATTTGCAGCAGGCCTCAATCTGTTTAAATATAATTCCTTTAATCTAGATTTGTACTCCCAGGATACTTGACAGCTAACCTCTTGTTTTGCCCCTGCCGACACAATAGTGACACAATCAATTGCTATGCCAGTACTCGATGGCTAATGAACTTTTCAAGATGCCTATACTTTAGGTGTATTCACTCGTAGTATATCAAACCCCAAGTTTCTTGGCAAAAATTAAATTATAGAAAATCATCTCCGGGTATACCTTCAGACAGCGTCTTATACACCTAGTAACAATGACCAAGAAAGCTACAAGAAAAAAGAAACAAATCGTGATATACCAACGTTGAGCAAGTCCGTTCCCATTTCCATAACCCTAAAAGCCAACGTTGCACAAGCTCCTAGCAACGGCGAATATTGCGCTTATCCTATCATGCTTCCTATGACGTTTCCTTTAACCCGGGCACAATCAAAGGCATTGATTCTCGTGTTAATGCAACCAACCCTGACACGGCAGTTGGTGTCTTATACTTGGAGTCCCTCTTGGCTTATTCGCCCCTGTCTCTGCATCTCGCCACTTGATTCCGTACACAAATCTTGAGTGGTTGCAGCAAGTTTGCGTTGAAACAACTAGCAGCCTTGAAGCTTTCCTAGAACACAATTAAAGACATTTTCTCTAGCCGCTCGCCTATAATCGAATATCTACGCTTAATACTGATCGGCCTCCAGTGTACCTAGCAAAAGCTCCTGCGTGCGCAAGGGTTCAGGATTCGCGTCGATTGTCTAGCATGTTACTTGGCCGGGAATTTGTAGTCAAATCAAACAAGTTTCTTGTTCCAAGTAGTGATAGACATTCTGTGTGCCAACGTTGTACTGCCTCCCTCTCTTCTACAGCCCCTGTCAATGCCGCTTGTTACTAATTCTCTTTGCCCTGCTTAGTCCGGCCTCATCATTCATCTAATCTCTCTGCCGTTACACAAAGTGGCGTTTGTCTGTGTTGTAGTTCCCGTTCAGCAGTTGTCTCGACAAAACACGCACAACAAAGCAGACCTCTGCCAGCCCATTCATTCGCGTTCTCTGTATGTCGTCACCAAGACACTCCAGAAATGCGACAGCCTCCTTTTCTGTTTTTGGCAAGTGTCTCAGGCCCGTGTATCGCTACGCTGTCACCACGAGAAAAGAAAAGGCCCAGTCAACCAACCAAAATAGAGGCTTTCTCGTGCTGAGCTCTTTGGGTTCCGCTTTCTTTTCTTTCTTCTTTGTGGCTTGGCCGAGATTCTACTTAAACCATCTGTGCCGCGCGTCATTTATTTGACCTGTATTCTTCTTCTTTTGCGAGTTTTGATGAAGTTGTTGTATCAAGTTACTATGTGACAGGTGATGCCTCGTTTCTTGCTTCGTTATATCACACCGTTGGAAAAGAATGCAAGTTCTGTATTCATTCATTGCGTTTTAGTCTCGACAGTTTGCTCGCAAAGCCCCCTTTAACCATCCGTCCAGCCAAGACCACACCAGCCTTCACCCTCGCCAAACACACCCAGCCATTGCAGCCCGTGCAGAAATGGCCGTTGCGTCAAACATGCCTCTACAGGCGCGAAATTCAAAATTCGGCCGGCCTGGAGAGCCCCTCGGCGGTACAGTCATGAACGTTCTCCTCGCCTTGGTCTCAATAACAGTCATCACCACATTTCTCAGTATGCCTCTTGTGTCGGGTTGGTTTTTTCCAGAGAAAAGCGCTAACTGACGCCAGCGCAAAGAAGCATGAACATCAAGTATTGGAACAGACTCCCATATGTAGTTTGGCGTACGTGACTCCTCCTCCGGCTGCCTCGAAGAGTGCTAACAAGTTCAGTGGTGTTTGCTATATACATTGATTCATACTGCTTTGTCTTTGCAACCGCTGTTTTGCAGCTCGCGTTTGGCGTGAGCTCTGCTCTATCGATTTGCTCTGGTGCCATTCTGCTTTGTCTCGTGTGCTACATTACCTCCAAAGTGAGCTTTGATTATACTCCCGTTGGCTTTCATTCACTAACACTGGTGCATTTCGAATAGGTGGTATGTTGTCCTTCTACGCTTCTATGGCTGTTGGAGAATTCTAACATGAGCTCTAGTTCATCTACCTATTCCTGGTAGAAAAGGCGGTAAGTCATACTCTTGTGTCACTAATGGAGGCTTGTAACTAACTCTGTCAGTACATTATTCGGGGATCGACCAAGCCCCGACTCAAGTCAAAGTTGTACTGCTTCAACTGTTTTGTAATGCTTGGTAGGTCAACAGAGACCTGTATTCAGCCTGTTCTAACTCACCGCTTTTAGCCATCTACATTGTTGTCGCCATCTTGAACTTTGTATAGTATGTCACTTTCAAGCTTTGGGTAGGTAGCACAAGCTAACAACATGTAGCCGATTCACTTACATCAAAGATGGCGTCTGTGTCATTGGAATGCAAGATGTTGCCATGGTCCCTCTCATCTCCTTTGATGCCGTGGTCAATGTCTACCTAACTGTGATGTTTCTATTTCCGCTAAAGAGTACGCAAAGCTACCATCATTTCCAAGCCCCCCCGGCGCTGACAACACATAGAACTCTACAGTTATAGTTGCACCCAGCGCACGCCGGCTCAGATGCGTCTGAGGACTATTGCCACTCGCACGTTTATTGGTGCTGTGTGCACCTTGGCCAGCAGTATCACGTATGTTGACCCCTCTAGTCAAGATATTCTGTCTAACCAGCCTAGTAATCTTACCGTTCTTATGGCCCTAGGTGGCGAGCCAGGTTGGATCTGTCTGATTTGCTGCAACAGCGACAGTAAGCAAGCTCACCGGTGTTATTGTTGGTCTCGTCTAATAAGCTAGTTCTCTTTTCTACTCTTGTCATTCAATGGGTGACTTCGCGCGATAACGCCGGCACCTCCGACTCAGTCAACCGCCCCGGCCCCAGTCTACACGGCAGCGACCCCAAAGACCACGCCCTCTCGTACATTGACCACAACGAGGGACAGCGCTCGCGTCACAACCATCCATCTGTCGGCGGTCCCTCATCGCACCTCTCCATCAACCCGCGCAACATCAGCGCCATTGGCGCCAGTCTCGGCTGTCCCTCGTCGTCTTCGGGGCCGTATACCGGCGGCGCCTGTCCCAACAGTCACATGGCAACGGCGCGTGCCGCCACACTCGATGAATCCTCTCTTTCATCCTCTGACAATGGCGATGCCAAGCCCTCGTCACATGCTCACCCTTTGGCAGCTCCGGGCGCAGTAGTGGTCACAACGACAATCCAGCGCGAGAGCAAGCCGACGGAAGCGTACTTTGAAAACGGTGACGATGAGCGGCTGTTGGCTGAGACGTATGGACGGCAGCAGCGGCAGCAGCGGCCGGGCAGTCTGGCAGTGGGCGGGAATGCAGGAGTCTTGACGGTACCAGGGATTAATGTCGGAGGGCGCGGAAAGATTGTAAGTGGTAGAGGTAGTGGCGAAGGGCACGGATTAGGGGAGTGATTCATCTTATTTACTTTTGAGATTTAACTGGTAGCACTATACGGGGGTAATGTTTATTATAATCTTTACGCTTTCTTTAAATTAAATGAGGTGGACCAAAAGATGAGTGTTTCGCAGCATGTATGAAACAAATCAAAGCACCAGATCGACGATATCATACTCGCCTATAACCTGCCATTGTGAGAGCCTTTGATAACTAGCATCTCAATCACCAGAGTGTCTCTCTCGCTGACTTTCAATATTCCTCTTCTTCACCATTGCAACCTCTTCACCATTGCATATCAACCGAGACTCCAGATAGCCACAAAGCAAAAAACAGAGTCAGCACTTGGTTGGCCGAAAAGCTGAAACGCCATGGCTTGTATACGGACCAAGTTCAAGGACCCTGCACGGACAGGCCCAATTCGGCCAGTGATGGGCTAAATAAAGCAACGGTCAAGAAATGCATAAACGCGAAGGCAAATAAGCAGCAAATGCAAAACGGGTACCTGAAATGACGTTGACATGTGGCTGTCTCGATGTAAAAGTAAGCTTAAGAGGGTGTTCCTGCATCATCGACATTTGACTGTATTGCGGACAGACCGAAGGGTTTTTGTACGAGTTGCAATGGTGTGGAATGTGTAAATAGATGCCCTCATTAAAGAGGTTACCAAAGTGATATCACGAAGTATGCTTTTGATATCAGGCAAAAGGTCACTTTTAATTTTTTTTTTTTTTTTCTGTTACACGGAATATTGCAACGCGGTATTTGTTGACTTCTAGAAAAAGGAAATGGGCTTTTAACCAGTACAGTACAGACTATAAAAAAGAAAAAGGTGGTGATAAAAGAGGTAGAGTAGTTAGAGCGTAGCTCATAACATGTCTAAACGAAGAGAACAAAAAAGGACGCACACAATCTTGTCTGTATAAAAGAACAAACGAAAGACATCAAACGAGGTGCACACAAAGAAGACAAGGTGAAAATACAATATAAATCAAATAACAATGTAAAAAGCAAAAGAGAAAAAAAACCCAAGTAAAATAACACAAAATTCCAGCAAAATACAAAAAGAAAACCCAAAAGAAGCACACGCCAATGTCCGTTTGTATCTGGCGGCGTACTCTTTATATTTGTCATAGCCACATGCGACGCCGAAGAGTACTAGTCCTCGATCTATTCGTGTAAAAAATAAAGAAAAGAAAAGAAAAGAAAAGAAAAGAATATTCTAGTCACTGTTCGTTAGGACAGAAACAGCTATGGCTTTTACACGTAGGCCGAGCCCACTTCGTTGAGCACCGTCGACGACGTCAGCATGTTGGGAATGGCGGCGTAGAAGTACGAGTAACGCGCTAGGTACGACAGTGCCTCGAGCTTCTCCAGGTTCTCGTCCAGGAAGGACACAGTCTGAGCCGTGGACCCAGTCGGCGCAAACTCGGTCAGCCAAACATCCTTGCCGTCGCAAATCTCATGCACCTCCTGCAGGTGGGTGAAGAGAGAGTCCGAGGCAGAGGCGTCGGCGTACCAGTGCGTCACGCAAAAGTCAATCTGGCAACCAAGAGTTTCGCACGAGCTCATAAACTCCTTGAGCCACGCAGTGCCCTCACCTGCCAGGTTGCTGTTGGACACAGCAGGCGCACCAATCTTGGCCTTGGACGCAAACGGGTTCATGTACGTCACATGAGCGGCAGCGGCCACAGCAGGCGCCAGGTTGGACTGCGCAGCAATATCAGGCTCGTTGAAAGACAGCAGGTGCGTGGAGCCCGAGGAAATGGCACTGTCGGCCGCAGAAGTCCACGAGTCGGTGTACGTGGACGAGGCACCCCACAGCATGGGCACGTACTCGGTGTCGGCCGTGACATCGCCAGCAGTGGCACCCCAGTTGTACACCCACGAGAAAGAGCGCTTGTCAAAGAAGGGCGTCAGCAGCGAGGCGTCGTTGTAGGCCAGACCACGCTTGGAGCTGGACGAAGACGAGGATGAAGACGAGGTGCTGGCGGTAGAGGTGGTGGCAGCAGCAGTGGCGGTGGTCAGAGTGGTGGAGGCGGCAGCAGCCTTGGTCGAAGTGGTGGCGACGACAACGGGGGCGACAGAGGAAGAGGACGAAGTAGTGACAGCCTTTGCCAGAGTAGCAGAGACAACGTCCTGGATGGCAACGCTCAGCGAAGTGGGAGACACAGCAGCAGAGGTCGAGGTGGTAGTAGGCACGACCGACGAGGACGAAGTCACAGCGGCGGCAGCCACGTGGGTAGACGAAGTAGACGCCACAGTCGACGAGGAGGTCGACAGGATAGACGAGCTGGTGCTGGTGCTGGTGCTGCTGGTAGTAGTGACGGGGATACTAGTAGAGGTGGTCTTGAACGAGCTAGTCACGACTTCCTCCTGACCGGCCGTCACATAGACGGTCTCGGTCACAGTAACCCAGTCAACAACCAGAGCGCGGTCCTGGATCTTCTGGGCCTCGGCACGGCGGTGCATCTGGTTGTGGCGGAAAGAGTTGGCGGCGAGGGCGTTGCCGGCCAGCGAAGAGGCGGCGAGGATGCCGACGACGGGGTTCTTGGCGATCATGTTGATGGATGGTATATAGACAGACTTGATGTAGTTGATATGTGCTGTGGACAACGACGTGTGAGGCTCAGTTTTAAGGAGAGACACTGAGTTGTTGTTTTTTTTTTTTTTCTGGTCTTGATGAAGCTGCAAAAAGGAATGCGTGAAATCAAGATCGCTAGCGACCGATGAAGAGAAATGAAGGTGATGTTTTTTGTCGAGTGAATAAAGGAGAGGAATGATGCAGCACAGAAAAGGCCGCAAACAAAAAACAGAAAGCAAAAGACTGTCGTTGAACCACACAGAGGCCGATTGACAAGAAAGGGTAATCAAGGAAAGACGATGAGCAAAAGCAAGAAAAAGAAGAGAGAGAGAGGAAGAGGGAAACTTATGAAACACAAGAGACCCGGGGAGCCGCTGAGGTTTTAAATCAAGATAGCCGCCTTGCGGTTGTATAAGTGGAGGAGAAGACTAAAAAGCGCTACTGCGTGCCAATGGTAGGCACATTCCAGGGCCCCTGCAGCAGCCCACAGCGCTCTCGTCTGGGGGGGGGGCTCTATATATTTAGCAGGCGTCCTGCAAATCCCAGTTCCTGAAATGGGCTTGTCTCTCTAGGCGCCTCTTAGTCCTTCTTTTTAGTGCTAGCGCCTCTGGCCCACTGTGCCTTTAGTGGCTACAAGGCCCTATAAGATGCCAAAACATGACCACCGGAATGTGCGATACAAGGTCAAGTGAACTGTTTAGCGCTGGACTAACGGAGAGACTAACGCAAGCCGGGCTTTTAGCTGGCCGATTTCGACTCTATGTTCTGGGCGACTCTGGCTTTGGCAAATCAAGTACTTTGACTTTGGCAAATCAACCACTTTGGCTGTCGACCCACTCTGGCTTTGTCTACGTGGAATCCCCGTCTTAGGGTCAGGGGTCTACGCAAGTGCGGTGGGCCCTTTTGTTTTCTCTTATGGGCAAGAACAAACAGAGCCTCCACATTTTTT
>JACYXV010000002.1:0-23981 GCA_016859225.1 Thielaviopsis cerberus | reverse complement strand
TGGGCCCTTTTGTTTTCTCTTATGGGCAAGAACAAACAGAGCCTCCACATTTTTTCTTTAGTTGCTGTATCCCGCTGGAAGGAGCGCGCGCTGCTACAGGGGCAACGACCCAATCAATCAATCACTGTCACCAATATGCAAAATGCAGGTGCCAGGCCGATAAATATCTCAATTGATAACAGGAAAGATGGTTATCAAACTCTGCAAACATACAAGCACAGAGTCTCTCGCCTTCTCCCTGCATTGCTTTATTCCTTTTTACTACTGGCCGCCGGCGTTTAAATCGCGCTTTTTGAGAGTGTCCACCTCATTTGGCCTCATTTTTATTACCTCTTTCCGGCCATTGTGTACGCTGTAGCTTAGCTCGCTCCCGTCAACTCAGCCTGTCTTTATCTTTACCTCCCCTAGTAAACTCACCAGCTGTTTCCGGAGACTGCCTGTTCAAGCCCAATCCGAGCCTGGTAAGCTTTGCCCTTGCCCAAGCGTTTGTGGCCCTCCGCCTCTCTCTCTGTGTTCTGTGCTTCCTTGTCCGGCCAGTCTCCCAAGACCGTATTCCCCTTGCCCCATATGCAGTCAACCGCGGATATACTTCTTAATTTGCTCATCACACAACTGCGTGGCTTGGAATCTCAACGGATTACCCAGCCTGTCTTGTCTTTTCGCTTCTTGCACTTCCTACGCCTGTCAGTCATGGCCGTTCTACTGCCACGACCCCCAGTGCATTTGTTCTGGACCTGACTAGAACACTAGACCCTAATCGCCTATTCTGGCCACTGGCGCACTTTATTGAGTGAGCTAGGGAAAACTCTTTGTTTGTCTTCTGCGCGGGTGCCCGATTAGTGCAGGTCTGAGACAGCTAGACCAGAAGCTAAACGCACACTAACGTGCTTATGAAAGCTGGGCGTATCCACCAAGGCGAGCCAGTCGTTTAGCTGGTTTTTAACATCGGACTTCTCCTCTGTGCCCCGATGTGTCTGCAAATTGACGACTGAGCTGTCACTTCTGGTAGCCAGAGGGGATTCTGCTGCTCAGACTTCTAGTAGCCAGAGAGGATTCTGCTGCTCAGTCAAACTTCTAGTAGCTAAAGAGGATTCTGCTCTGCCAAACGCTGTCCCTTGCTCAGGTTCAGTACGACTAGGCGGTTGATGTGCTGCTGCCCTCGCACCCGTAGTCTTGGCAAATCCCTCTAAAACGTGAAAGCATCCACCACTTCACTACAGACTGGCCGTTTTCGTGCGTGGGTTACATTTCTTGGCAAACCTCTTTCTGCCTTGCTATTCTCACTTGACTAGAATCTGGAATCCACATCGCCGGGTTTTGCTTTACCCTGTACAGGAAGAGGAGACTCCCCCTCGCCCGACAAAAAAAGCAGAATGGAAAATCCAAGCCGGCGAAAGCTCCCAAGTTGCCTGCAGCCTTTACTCACTGCTTAAGATTTGCTTCTTAGGACTTGCAGCCTTTACTCACTGCTTAAGATTTGCTTCTTAGGGCTTGAAGCAGCCAACTCGTGCATGCCCGTAAAAATAAACATGCAGTTAAATCACCTTACGCAACTTTCCAAGCAAAGCCTCACTAGCAAATTCTCTGTCTTGCAGGGGTCCGTTGCCAAGAGAGAAAAGAAAGGAAAAAAAAAAAAAAAAAAAAAAAAAATAGCACACAACACAGAGCTGCTTCAGGAAGGTTGCCCCGTTCCCTGGAAGAAATCCAGTGGCTGTGGTCTGTGGCGCGGCGTGGCTCTCAGCTGTTTGCGTTTTCTTCGTGTTTATCCCGACGGCCAGCCCTTGTTCCCTTGTTCTTTTTTGGTCTGCACAACAGTCCTGGCCAGCTTCGTTCTCTCTAGAAGCCACAGACGCAACTCTTGTACAGAAACGGCGCAACCAAGACCTCTTTGCAGGCTGCCGCAATAGCTTGGGCCACCCAACTCCCCGCTCCGTAAAACCTACGCAGCTCTGGGCGGAGCGGACTAACAGAGCTTAGAGAGCTTGCATAGCAAAATGAGCACTGGAAAAATGCATTAGGCAACTGGTAAAGCTTCAACACGAGCCTCTCCACAAGGTCTGGGCCATGCAGTGCCCCGTGCTCTATATTCCCTCTTTTTATATTCTTTTACCGCTCTGTCAGTGAGCCAGTGGCTTGTGGTTGTGTTTCTATTAAAAGAAGAGCATTCATTAACCTAGGGTTTTGCGTGGGAATAGGTATTGACAACCATGAACAATGTTGGGTGTATTAGCAAGTGTGCTATATTATGCTGGTATGTTAGGGTTGCTACACGAGGGTTAACTTGGCCACCATTCTTTAGGCCCTCAACACCAACGCTAACAAGCCACTAATGCTCCACAAACCAAGACTTGGACAAAAGGCCTTTTTCACAACCATTAAATACACTTCTCGGTGAAGCCTTTTGCCGTCTCAGAGGATCTTTCGTCACCAGATATGGCAAGCCAGGTGTGTGGGATTGTTGGCTGCAAAAGTTTGAGGTCTAGACTTGTCCATTAGCGCTAGAAACCCGGTGACCCTTTCCTGAAGTAGCGAACAAGTACTACAATCAACGGCTAAACCATAGATTCAAGATATGACGAAACCTTGGCTGGAATGCTGGGACCTGAACGAGCAGTACTTTACAAAAGCACCAGCCGGAGACAAAAGAACATGTGCCTGAGATGTCAAAAGGCAGAGATGCATTCTAGAGCCGCCGTTTCTTTCTCACCTGATTGCATTTCCAGTGGTTAAAGGGAGACAAACGGACTATTAATTTGTCCGTTTTCAGGCTTGTTTAATACCAAGACGCTTTTTATCATGTAGAACAAGTCAAGCTTGCAATATTACGAAAATGAGCTGCGAGAAAATACAGTAGCATTCGCTTGCCTCCTCCCGGCCCTGAAACAACCGAGCACGAGGCCTATCGATTTGGTTCCTGTCTTCTCCTATTAGCGACGAATACAAGACAAAGGCACGCTTTCTTGGTGATTCAATATTGTCGTCAGCACTTTTCTTGGCTTTTTCGCTTAAGCGCCGACTTTGCACTATAGCCGTGGGCTTGACCTACGATCGACAAACCCAGACCCTAGACCCTAAACCCTTGCCCCAAAGTCCGTTTGACCTAACACAGCAACAAGCCCCAAGAGATCGCCGTTTCTAGTGGGAAAATAGCTTCAAAGCTTCTAGAGAGCCTCGTGGCTTTTTCGTTTCTCCTCTTCCTCGCCCAAAAACTTCCTTGTTCCTTGAAAAGTAGATCGCCAGCAAAACCAAAAACACAAGTCAAGAATAGCCCCCTTTATTCCCCTCCCTTTTGTTTTTTCTTTGCTGACAATCAGTAACTTGCATCCCCCCCTCGCCCAAGCCTAACTAATAAACGACAGCTCTGATTTTATTATTGCTTCTTTGCTAGTTGCATTGTCTGGGTTCAGCCAGCCACGTCAGCTTCCCCTGTCAAAATTTTCTACTCTGAGTGATATTTTGTCGATTTTCTTTTACCTCGATTACTTTCAATGTTTGCTTTTGTTTGTGTAGTGTTATCTTGCTTGTAGGCCCTTGGACCTTGCTTGAGCTGTTCCAACTAAGAATATTGACCTAATAAAGCCCTTGCGTTAGCCTGGTCCCGGCCGTTTGTTTTAGTTCTTGTATTCACAAGTCCTATAGCTGTGGACAGAATACACCAGGGAATTTATCCCTCAGCAAACAACAAGAAGTATAAGCCCGCTCGGATGTGTAAAGTTTTGTTTCTTTGCTTCCCCGCCTCCTGGCCCGACCTGACCTGACCTGACCTGACCTGATCTTCATGCATGCGTCTGTCCAAAACTTTGGCCTCGTTATTTTCTTCTCTAGCGGCCTCTAAACTGCTCATCTTCCATACATGCTGCCAAGATGCAGAACAAAGAGTGAGCGGGCGCTTCCTGTAACCTTTGAAGTGTTCAAAAGCAGGGGGTCCGTCAGATTAACCCTAATCCACTTACACGCCTGTCTTAAATCTCGAGCCAACCCTAGGCCCCATAACTTTTGACGTAAAGTGATACAAATGAATGACCACTAAAACAAAGACCTCAGTTACTTTATTGTTCTGGTATTTCGGCTAACCAGACAGACCAACAGCCAATCAGCCTTTTTCTTTTTGCAGCAGAACTTGATAGGTTTCTGGTTTTTTATTGCCTGCCAAGTTCATACCAAAGTTCTGGTAAACAGCGGAGAATACAACTACATTATGGCTGTCTTGGGAGCTTTTGCTCAAACTTTGTGATTAAACATGCAGACATGTATGCACGTAGCACCCATTGTCACACTGCGTCTGCTCAGTGCGGTACGGAAGGGGCTTTCTGCTGGACCTTGTGTGTTGTTTTCGTGAATGGTGTGCTATGACTGGTAGAACGTGATCAGGGGCGTACCTGCATGGCTCGTATGGCTGCATACAGAAGTACTCACACACACGCATATAACTGAGCAATCAGAAATTAGTGGTTACAAGTACGCATGCACGTTCTGAGTTAGAGGACATTTCTTTCCGGTTCTTCTTATGTATGACAACTCAGAAATCACTTGTACCTAGGATTTGTCACGGCATGCAGACCACTAGATGAAATAGCTCATTTCACCATGCCTATGAAACCGCCTCTTTTCTCTCATTCTGATTCCCTGGCTTGCATACCGGCCTCAAAACCCGTCACTAGCCAAGGGCAAAGTTCTTGACGCCGGATGGACCTTGGCTTGTATGTACTGATCTGCTGTTGTAAAAAGAACAAAGGAAAAAAATAAAGAAGCCAATACTGATGTTCTATGACTGGCTCGTGGTTCCATGTAACGCCATCGAATGCTCTAGATCGCCGTGTCACTCCTGAGTATTCTTGTACCGTGACAAAGTTACTCAAGAAAGGAGTCATGAGTGCTTGCTTGTGTCTCTTCTTGACGTCGGAAAATTGATTACGACAGGACTAGGCCCTTTGATAACTGCTTCCACGTTGTCTAAAATCCCACTTCCAAACGAGCTTCACTTGAGCATTGAAAACCATGAGACTGAATTCAACATAATCACAGCCAACGAATAAGAAACTGGTAATCTCCGTGATCTCTTATTTTCCATTTGTTTCTCTCTAATACTGATAAACTCCCTATCCAAGTAAAACCCCTTGTTTGTACTCTCGATCTAGGCCTGCTGACTTATCATGGGGCCCCCTTGATATCATGCTTTTTTTTTCGGTGGCCATGTTTCTCCTGTCCTGCAGGACGCCCAAGAAAGACTGATTTGAAGCCACGCTGAACACAAGATAACATACGAAACGGCCAAGAGAAAAAAAGGGAGGATTCTTATCAGCCAATAAAGAGAACGTACGGTAACTCACGGCATGCGGCGCTCCAGGTCATAGGCTGGAAGCTGTCCCGGTTGCGCACCTAGAGGGACGAGTAATCTCTAGCCCTACCTGTGATGAGCTTTACTGCTTTGCTAACAATATTTGTCATTCAACGATTTACTCTCTGGATGTTGATGTACTGTGTGACTATTAGTTGTATACCGTAAAGTAAAGTCCCTTTGCGAGGCATGCAAGTGTTTCTATCTGATACAAAATAGAGAAGGCAAAGGAGACTGCTGTCTATCCCTTTTTTGGTCTCTTTAGAAGCCCTGGCCTCCCTTGGACTTGGATTCTGTTTGCAGCCAAAAGCCCAGCAGCAAAAGAAGAAGTATTGTTGAGAAGGATGCCATGGGGAATAGGCCGAGGTCGCTGTTCAGTAACTTCAACCGATCTCCATTCTTAAGGCTTTAGAAGTGAAAGCCAAGTCTTTGATGTCTTCAACACTGTCTTTGTGACAGAAGGGAGGAGCAGGGCCCTGTGTTCTTTTAAGCATTCAACTTGAATGGCATACATGTGGCCTTCCCAGTTGATGAAATCTCTGAGAGCCTTGGGTGACATTTGCTTTCCATAATCTGCAGAAGATGGGTAGTAAGTAGGTGTAGTATGACTGAGACGAGGGCAAACAGTAGTAGGAGCAGCAAGAGCAACTGACTTGGGTACGCCAGTCTTGGCTACTGCAGAGTATGGGCCTTGGGAGCCTCGGAAGAAGCCTTGGATGAAGTGAAGGGTTGGAAGAGGAAGCCTTGTTCAGAGGCCTAGAATTAGGGTCTTTGAAGGAAGCAAAGAAGCCAATGATGGTTGCACAGAGATGCTTGTAGGGACAGGCGCAAGAGCACCTGGGAACAAAACAGACAGAAGAAGAATATAAGAAAGATGAGGAGAAAGCAGTCGGCTCTTGGAGGTACTGTATGACGACTTTGGCTAGAGATTTGTGCTCGCCGTTGATGAGACCAGGCCCAGCGCCTTGTAAAGCAAAGTAGTGTCAAGTTGCTGGCTATGCCACTTGCTGTTGTTCAAAGCAGTTGGAGCCTTTGACACTTTGTTGGTATCAGAGGCGGGGGGGATGCATTTCCTTTTGTAGCCGGTAACGCCTGTGGCAAAGACAAGGACACAGTTTACAAATGGACATGCACGAAACCGAGGCCCCGGAGTCCTCGATTCACGCGGAAACTTGTCTCTACCACCAAGGACCGAAAGGCTTTGACATCTACCTTGATAGAGAACGCAGCGGGATCGCCTTGCTAACCCTTCTGACTCCCCCGCGGAACGGGCGGACGGCGCCAAAGGACGACTAGGCCCGAACCCGAGCAGGTCAGGCTGGCAGCTGCGGTACAGAAAATACAGAGTTGAAAACACGTGTATTCCGTAACTGGCCAGAAAGCCTCTAGATCTCTGGAGCCGAAAATGGGTCGTAGTAGATCCAAGACTATAAATGTATTCACCATCATCATCATCAACAACCCCCGGAGCAATGGCGCAGCTTGGGAGCACGTTAGACTGAGGCGAAACTTTAGCAGTTCTGTTATCTCAAGGTCACTGGTCCAATCCCGGATTACTCCAATCTTTTCTTTTTCATCACCCTTTGTTCTACCCCAGGAGAAAACGAGAGCGTCTTGTATCCTTGGACTCAAGATCCAGTTCGATACGGTGGAATTAAGGTTGGCAGCCATGGCCTGGGCCACCCGGAGCTATACTTTTGCGGGCTTGTGTCACATGCTCTTGGGTTAGATCTCTTTTGTGCTCTCCTCTCCCTGGTTACGTGAAACATCCTCACTGGCATTAGTAGTCCCATGTCCCATGTCGAGCCTTGGTCTTGCGAGTAGACAGATAAACAAATACTATCATCATCATCAACAACATCAAGATGCTTTCGGTGTCGGTAATTCATTAATTAATTTTTGTCAGTAAACTGTCTGACTATACTATATCATCTTCATCACGCATTAATACAAAAAAAAGGACAACACAAATTAAAAGCTCTTCTTCTCCGCCTCAGACGACTTGTCAGCTTCAACGACGACGCCCTCAACAGGCGTATCGCAGGGCTGGATGCCCAGCTTCTCAGCCTCTTTGGCCGTAAACGTGCCGTAGTAGTCGACATCGTCCTGGCTAATGTAGTCAGGAGCAGGGAAGACGAGGTTGATCAGGTAGAACAGGATGGCTGAGATGGTGAAACCGACAAAGAAGGAGATGTAGTACACCTTGAGCAGACCCAGATTGGCCGTACTGGCATGGCCTGACACAGTGGCAATCATACCGCCGATAGTCGGGGCCCAGCCAGCCAGCCACGCCGGGATGACACGCCAGTTGACGCCAGCAGTGAACCAGTAGTCACTGGAAGCCGAGCCCTGGTACAGGTGCGACAGCTTGACCTTTTTGTGGCGCAGTAGGAAAAAATCGACCAGCATCACACCCAGTAGAGGGGCCAAGAACACCGAGAACGAGTTGAGTACGCTGACAAAGGTTGTGGCCTTGTTGTTGAGCTGCCACGGCTGGATGATCCACGCGGCAAAGAAGGTGATTAAGGCACCACGACGAATGTCAATGTACAGCGGGAACATACCGGCCAAATCAATACCACCAGCAACAGCGTTGCCGCAGACGTTTTCAAACAGAGCGGTAAAGGAGAAAGCGGCTGAAAGGAAAAAGACACCAGCGCGGGCGGCGTGCGATCCGTTGCCGTTGTCCATCATGACCATCAGAAGATCCGGGGGGTTCCAGTAGACCTTGCCGTAGATGGCCTGGCAAGCCGACGTGGTCAGCAGACCGGCAACAGTGACAACCACACCAACAATCCAGTACACCGAGATAGTGCCAATCATGTAGTCGCGCTTGGTGGTGGCGTAACGCGAAAAGTCGCTGCTGTTGGTCATGCCGGCAACCTTGCCACCAATGGACTGGTTGATGGCATACACCATAATCCAACCAATGTTGAGGCGCGAGCTCTCGGGTACATGCTCGCCGGTATGAAACAGAGTTCCCAGAGTGCGGGCCTTGGCCAGAGCCCAGACCATCATGGCAAACATGCCAATACCACAGACGCTGCAGCTGACCATGAAAGGCAGCTTGAAGCGTTCCAGACGGATAAACAGGAAGGGCAGACTCAGAGTCCAGAAGACAAGGAAGCCAATAAAGTCGTGGTTAGTGGCACCGGTGCTCTCGTAGATGGTGTTCTTCATGGTATAAAAAGAGGGCCAGATGGCAGTCAGGCACACAGCCATCAGCTTACCACCAGTCCAGCACTGAAGAGCATTCCAGATAAAGTTGAGCATGACGCGCTGAGCCAAAGGAATGTACGAACCGCGCATACCCCAGGTAAAGCGGTTTTGGATGGTGAAACCAATGTGCCAAGTCAGACCGCACCACGCAGCTAGACAGGCAAACAACAGGCAGATACCACGCGAGATGACAATGACGGCCATGGCCTGTTTGACCGACAGGCCCTGAGTCAGGAAGGTGTTGGGGCCTTGCCAGGTAGCAATGGATAGAGCGGAGCTGAGGTATAGTTAGCAGGTTTGATCAAAGAGGGCCGAGGACTGGAAGGAAGAGAGCAGAAAGAGTAACGTACAGCGACCAAGAGCCAAAGTAGTTGAACCAGCCCCACGTACGACGGTCCGGAGGTAGCGGAATCAGATCGCGGTTGGACCACACATCGACCTTTTCGTGTCGCTCCGAATCGCCCTTGAGGACGACGGCCTGCTTGACACGACGCAGCATTGTGTTTGATGAATGCGTTCCCGATGTTCCAAAGGCGCGATGGTATAATTAGCGCGTGTGCTAAGAGGTGTAGTGCACAGGGACAAGCAAGAAGAGCCTGGGCTGAGCAAGAAAGTCCAAGATGGGGGTTAAAAGGTTGGCAGATGGGGTTACTTTATAGTAGTAGCCAAAAGGACCAGACAGACTTCCCAGGAAGCCAGGAAGTGCCAATCACACGTGGCGCACAGCCGTGATGCGTAGGCTGGCTGCTTGCCCAAGAACATGAGAGTGATCCTTTGTACTGCCGCATCGGGATGTCCTGCTATCTCATGGCTGTATTTGGCCAAGTACACGCATAGGCATAGTAAAGTTATCGCGCTCGACAATAGTCTGATATTATCGTATCAAGTCCCTAGCGGCGCCGCGACCGGCCAAGGGCGTTTATTAGCCGTGGGCATTCATTTTGGAAAGCCGACTTGGGCACTTTCTAGCAGAGTTGCAGCGAAGCAGGTAGATGCAAAGCTACACAAACCATCACCCAAGCGAGGAAGCGAACGGCTGCTTATCTCTGGCGTACATGTCTTGGAATCCCATCATTACTTAGGCTTGTTCCAAGGGCGTAAAACGACGGCAGGCGGCATTCTGGAGTGCAGAGCTCCCCACGAATCCTGTGATCCTGCTTATTGGTTATCGATCCGCGATATTGAGTCTGGCGAGGAAAGTCAATAGGTGTATTTAGCTAGGTCAGTTTGGGTTTGGTTTCTGTCTCACCGTACATTGCCGACGCTGCCTAATTAAGATTGCAACTGATAACGATTTATTAGCGCTGTCGGTGTTTAACCGCTCGCCCAAGGAACTCGATAAGGGTTTAAAGGCTAGAAGCTTATGACAAGCTGGCGTCGCCTAAAGAAGTTTGTGCTTTGTTGTTTTTGTGGGGCTGTACGGCTATTTGCTTATCGCCCGGGTTGCAAGAGGAATCCACATTGGAATCCCTTATCTATTATGGTACACCTGTTTTTCCTTACGATTTGGGCGTCTAGGAAAACATGTTACTGGGCAAGCAAATATTGTTACTACAGCGCTTGTGACTTGGAATACTATAAAGCCCATACAATACAACTACACGTCTACTTGTATCCGCCGTCATTGGTGTTACTCGTTTGCGCCCGCAAGGTAAGCCGTACCTTTAATTGGCAGCGCTCTGTATCCTTGCTCCTCTCACTTCTGATAACAAAGCCTCTAGAGTCGGTAAATCCCGCTAGAGCCGCATTTTGGCCGACGTCTTGGCGTCCTGCCTTTCCATAAACGGCAAAACAGCTCCATAGAATGCCGATCTTTATCTCTGTGCCATTTACATCTGGCCCGAGATTCAGTGTCTCTGCCGGGTTTGCTCTAGTTGCTCTGGTACGGCAGACTGATATCACGGCCGATCTTTAAAACGCTCATCTTATCGTTTGTGACTATTTGTTCAAGGTTCACTAAGAATATAAAATAGAGTTTGTATCTAGCCACTCTAACTGGGCCGTAGTTCCCCGCTTGGCACTATCACGTCACGTGACATAGTACTAGCAGGTCTGTATATGCACACTACAACGGCGGACACTCCGCAGAAAAGGATCCCACCTCGTGTATTCCCATCAGAGTGGCACGCTTGGTATCGAGAAGCTCTAGAGAATCCCTGAAGCTACAACTGTATTTCGTTTATCAACAGCCACATGTTCTAGTATTAGAAACCAAAGCTAGAAGTCGGGACTAGAAACTCAATCCCCATGGCCGTATTGTCCAATTCAAGCACTGCGACAACGGACTCCAAGTTACCGGCGTGACGTTACTTAATTGTACATAATACAAACTCTAAACTAAATGGAATTGACTCGCTCGTACTGTCTCTTCTCGGTTCCATCTTGACACGTGCGTTAGTACTACCAACTAGAGCCCAGATACAAAAAGACACCTCGCTATCTTCCTTTTTCATTCTCTTTTACTTACTCTTCGCCTCCGCACCTTTTATACACTACTTTCACACTCAAAGCTACCTACATACTCACAGGCCCACCTGTGCATCTGTTCTACTGATTCATCTGTGCTGTGCAGCAACCCTTTTCGCCCTACCCAAAACTACGGGACCGGGATCTAACTGTCTACACCCGCTGCCGTGCTTGGTCTTCCTCTTGTCCCCTGTCCCTTTTCTCCTCTCCTCATCTCTCGCACGCCCGTGCCGTATTTTGCCAACATGTCTGCGCCAAGCTTGCGCATTGGTGTCGACGTCGGTGGGTAAGTTGACTCCGACACCGCACAACCCTAACACTGTCTGACCCTTATACAGCACCAACACTGACGGCGTCATCCTCGACCCTACCAAGTCCTCCGCTGCTGATCGTGGCATAGTTGCCTGGAAAAAGTCGTCGACCACGACCAATCCTTCCGATGGTATTTTCAACGTCATTAGTGAGATGTTTACCGAGTTCTCTGTCGACCCCGCTGCTGTCGCCAGTGTAACCATCGGTACCACCCACTTCATCAACGCCGTCATCGAGCATGACGCCGCCCGCCTCAACAAGGTCGGTGTGATCCGCATCAGCGGCCCCTTTGGGAAGCCCGTGCCGCTCGGCATTGACTGGCCGTCAGCCTTGGGCGACATTGTCTGTGGTCACGTTGGCCACGTCAAGGGCGGTCTGGAAATTGACGGTACGCAAATCGCCAAGCTGGACGAGGAAGCGGTGCGCGCTGAGGCGCTCAAGATCAAGGAAAAGGGCATCACCAACATTGTCGTGATTGGTGTTTTCTCGCCTATTGACATTGTGCACCGCCACGAAGAGCGCGCTGCCGCCATTGTCAACGAGGTCTTCCCCGAGGCAGCCGTCACCCAGTCCAAAGACGTTGCCAACATCGGCTTCTTTGAGCGCGAAAACGCTGCTGTGCTAAACGCCTCCATCTTGTCGTTTGCCGCCAAGACAATCTCCTCCTTCCAGGCCGCCATTGCCAAGCTGAAGCTGTCATGCCCCGTCTTCCTAACCCAGAACGATGGCACCATTGTGCCTGCTAGCAGTGCCGCCCGCCTACCCATCCGCACGTTTTCCTCGGGACCCACCAACTCAATGCGTGGCGCTGCCTTTTTGACTCAGAGCCTCGATAGAAAGGAGGCCATGATGGTGGTCGATATTGGTGGAACCACCACCGACGTTGGCCTGCTGCTGGCCAACGGTTTCCCCCGTCAGGCAGCCGCCTACTCAGACATTGCCGGCGTGCGCACCAACTTCTCGTACCCCGACGTAAAAAGTATCGGCCTGGGTGGCGGCTCCATCATCCGCAAAACTGCCGAAGGCAAGATGACCATCGGCCCTGACTCTGTCGGCTACGACATCTGCCGCCAGGCTATTGTCTTTGGCGGCCCTGTCACCACCACTACCGATTTTACTGCTCTGGCTGATGATTCCATTCAGATTGGCGACCGCGCTCGTCTGTCGGCCTACGCCGCCGAGGGTAGAGACCTGGCTGCCGAGCTGCCCGAAGTAAAGGCCCAGATAAAGTCCATGCTGGAGCGTATTATTGACACTATGAAAACCTCTGCTGAAGACATTCCCGTCGTCCTGGTCGGCGGTGGCGCCGTCATTGCACCCGATACTCTTGACGGTGCCTCGCGCGTTATCAAGCCTAACTGGGCCGGTGTTGCCAACGCCATTGGCGCTGCCACTGCCCGCGTTTCTGGAATTGTTGACATGATCCTCAGCACTGAGGAAAAGTCGCTAGCCGAGGCCACCGAGGATGTTGTTGCCATTGCCAAGCAAAGAGCCGTAGAGAACGGCGCGCTTGAGGCCACTGTCGAGGTTGCCGAGTTGGAAAGCTTCCCTCTGCAGTACGTGGCTAACAAGTCGCGCGTGATTGCCAAGGCCGTGGGCGACTTTGACTTTTCGCGTACCGACTTCCCCGTACTGGAGGTTGACCCTGAGGTTCTCGAGGAGGCCGACTCCATCTTTGGTGCGTCGCACAACCAGGCTGGCAACAAGAAGAAGGACACCGGCAAGGACACCAACAAGCCTGCTGAAATGTCCAAGGAGGATATTGCCGCCTACCGCCCCAAGGTTGTTGGTCGGGAGTGGTTCATTTCCGAGACTGATCTAATCTGGATTTCGTGCGGCTGTTATATTCTGGGTACCGGCGGTGGTGGCTCGCCGTACCAGCACATGCTACGTTTGCGCGAGAGCATGCGCAAAGGTCACACAATTAAAGTCATGTCACCCTTTGATCTTGCTGACGATGCCGTTGTCGCCTGCGGTGGCGGCAAAGGATCTCCGCAAGTGTCAATTGAGAAGCCGTGTGCCGATGAAGTAGTCGAATCACAGCGCAAGCTGATCAAGTTCATGGGCGTTATGCCTCACGCCGTTATCGATTTGGAAATTGGTGGCGGCAACGGCCTGCAGGCCATGTGCATCGGCCACAGTGGCGCCCTGGATATTCCTGTGGTTGATGGTGACTGGATGGGCCGCGCCTATCCTGTATCATGGCAAACCACCCCTGTGGTGTATGAAGAGAAGGCACAGATGTTGCCGACGTGCATGACGGACGGCAACGGCCGCGTCATGTTCATGACCGAGGCCGAGACCGAGCTGCAGATTGAACAGGCCTTCCGTGCCGCCCTGGCCACCATGGGCTCGCATGTGGGCTGCGCCAAGGGCCCCGTCAGCGGCGCCAACACCAAGAAATGGGTTGTAGCTAACACCATTTCGCTGGCGTGGCGTATTGGCCGTGCTGTGTTCAACGCACGTGCCTCGCACACAATTGACACGGTTGCCGAGTCAATCATCAACGAGGTCGGCGGCCCGGCCTCGGCCAAGGTGCTGTTCAAGGGCAAGATTGTGGCTGTTGAGCGTGTGACTCGCGCCGGCCACGCTTACGGCGAGGTGACGATTGCCAGCACAGAAGAGGGCTGCCGCAAGATGCTCAAAATTCCCTTTAAGAACGAAAACATTTTGGCCAAGACGGTTGACATGGACACTGGCGCTGAGGAGGTTGTCTGCGTGGTACCCGATTTAATTACTGTCCTTGACTCACAGAACGGCGAGGCTCTGGGTACGCCCGAGTTCCGCTACGGTCTGCTGGTTACTGTTCTAGGTATCCAGGCGTCGACCCAATGGACTGACCCTGACTGCGAGAACAAGGCGAGAGGCCTAGAGATTGGTGGCCCGGCCGGCTTTGGTTATACTGATCTGGAGTACAAGCCCCTGGGTGTTTTCTCGATGCCTCGCAGTGTCATTGACGAGTATTCGAGTTAATTAGCGTAGAAAGAATGTTAGCTGGCTGGCTGCTCAGCTTGTAAGATAGATTAGTAATAATACGTAATGTTCTGTTTAAACAAACTCAAGTATGTTGATGTGTTGTAATGCGTGAAAATTCTGCAATTACAATGTTGGCATACGAATTCATTCAGTGCACTGAGAATGCCATGTTGTAACTTTACCCTACTATACTACTCGTCACACAAGGTGGACCTGCAGAGTAAATTTTCGGCAAAAGTTCGGCTGAAATTGCATCCAACGTCATGATACTGAGGCTGAAGATTTTGGCAGCTCAAAATTTCGCCGAGAATTCAGAGTACCAGAAACTCTCTCCAATTACCAAAATGCTACCCACTAGAGCTCTCCTGAAGCGCTCCGTGTGGAAGGGTACGTGTTCCCGAGCCTGTCATCATTCATGGAAGAAAGAACTTCAGTTAACAATAATATAGGTCCGCACATTGTGCCGTAAGTTTTTTTTCTCCCACTTCAACGCCCTTGGACGGACTTCCTCGATACTCCATGCCCGATAAACAAATACTCCGAAAAATTGGCGATTGAATGAATACACATAACCCGCGAAATACCCACCCCAGTACCAGCGTTGCTGACTCCCCCACGACAGCCTGCCCATTGTGCGCCCCGCTCCCGGCCAAAAGGTCGCGCCCATCCGCACCGACGCCAGAGCCGCCACGATTCTGCCCAACTTTGTTGGCCTCAAGTTTCAGGTTCATAATGGCAAGACATACATTGATGTGTTGATTACCGAGGATATGGTTGGCCACAAGCTGGGCGAGTTTGCGCCGTGAGTTTTCTTCTGTATTAATAGGAGTGAGGGAGACTAACGTGTTTCACAGCACCCGCAAGCCCTTCATCTGGGACAAAAAATAATCAGTGATACTCTTTGTTTATCTTTGCCTTTGCTTTGGGCCTTGTGCCATTCTTTCTAGTTCCATGTACCACCACCTCATGTTGGATGTTAGATACCTAGAGACATCTCTATATCCAATAGCTCCGAGCAAGCTCGCAAGCATGTATAAATACGAATGAACATATATATAGTCATTTACTCTGAAAGCCCATGACTACAACACTCCAAGTCATATGATATTCTACGATGCTCAAGTTAATAATCATAACTTTCGCCACATAGAGGTAATTCAATAATTTAAAAATAATAAATGAAACAGTAAAATACTATGCCAAACTTAATCAAGAGTGTCCATGGCATATCCTAACCTTGACGCCGCAAAAAAAGAAGGAAAACATGAGAAAAAAAATAAACAAACAAAGAAAATGTCAGCCCAATCCAAAACCTGCCATCCCTAAACCAAAAGCCTATGCCTTCATTGTGCCCAGTCAATTTCTTACCGGTAAAACTCACTGCGCTTGACATTGACACCATACTCGCCAACCGCCATGCCCAGGTCTTCCATAGTCAGCACCGTCCGGTTCTGGCTACCACCCGATCCACCACCACCGTATCCTGGCCTCTGGATACCCAGCGGGCCGCCCTTGCCCTGATCCTTGGCACTCGGTTGGCTGGCCGGCTGGCCCACAACGGGGAATCCCGTGGCAGCGCCCAGGTTGGCCATCGGGTTGTTGGTCGTGTTGGACGCACGGATGCGGCTGTACTGGTATGCATCGGCGGCGATATCGGCAATGAATTTTTGCGTTGCTAACGCAAGCAGCTTCGCCAGGCGGGGATCAGTCTGCGGCGGTGGCGGAAGGCCGCCCTTGGACATGTAGTAGTGCGTGACAGCATCGGGAATCTATTTGCATCGCACCGCACAGGGCCTGGTTAGAAACAATGCTTACACGTCGTGCACCTACGCTACATGGGCGCGGCGCGCTTCTGCAATAAAACTTACAATTGGCGCATAGTCGTCCATCTTATTCATGAACTCCCGCAGCGACGCATCCTTGCGCGTTGGCAATCTCGTTTCCGGCATAGTCGACGCAGCAATCTCCAGCGCCGCCGTCGCCGCCGGCAAGCCGCCTGCAGTCACACCGTTGGTGCCAGTATCTTCGCTGCCCGCTGAGGCGACTCCGTTGGCAGTTGGTGCACCATTAGGCACAGCCGTAGTCGCGCTAGACGTTGGCGCAGAGGTGGTTGTAGCCGCGGCGGCAGCGGCAGCGGCGGCAGCGGCAGGTGTTGTAGCCAGTGTTGCGGCGCCGCTGGAGGGGACCGTGCTGGGCGCAGCAGTCATTGGTGTGTCTTGGCCGTTTGTCGACATGGTTGAATGTGGTTGGGCTTTTGAGGGTTTTCGGACGTTGTAACTGAGCTTTCAAGTGTGGCGATGTCGTTGCGCAAGTGCCAATGTATGGACGGGATAACTATCAAAAAGCAACCGAAAAAAAAGGCATAAAGTGGCTGATAGGGTGGCAATGCGGCAACGGCAATAAATATAGTAGTGCCTATTTGCAAGGAAGCAGTAAAAAATGAGAATTCTCTTAATGAGTTGCGCGCAGTTTTCCCAATCCAAAAAGTCGATGAAAGCCCTATAGCTGAAGCCTTTGTATCAGCATATTGTGTTGGTCTAATATCGCAAAACGCATAACCAAGCCTTGTCGCGATTTATAGACCCACTTATCGGGTGCGACCTAATGGCCTCAATCAGCTAGGAAATCACGTGAGCTGGTTCTAGGACCGACATCTAAAATTCAAGACAAGGAGACAAGTCAAAACATAAATTCAGCTAGCTTGGTGATCGAGATATAGCAATCATTAACTAGAAAAAGAAAAAGAAAAAACTTTACGTCAGCCATTCAAGCAAGCAAATATTCCACAGATTATGACATCAAGATAGCACGACCAAGTATGCAGGGCAACAAGTGAATGTGAGTACAACAATGACTTGGAGAGACAAAGATAAAAAGTGATGTTATTGTCAGGCCTCTCGCATGAAGCTCATGTAGAACGTCAGCTCATATTCGACCGCGGCATCCCGCCAATAAAAAAAAAAAAAAAAAAACAAATGGTGAAAATGAGGACATCTCTTAGTCTCACACCGTGAAAAGAAAATAAACCAGAGACATTTGAAAAACAATTTGCAACAAAAAAATTAAGAGCAATTTATAGCTCCATGACCCAGTTAAAGCACACCCAACTCCGAATCAAAGACGCAAAGCAGAAAGCAAAACAACCAAAGAGATAGGAAACTCGTGAGCAGCACGACGAGCATTACATCACACTGACACATGCATCGTCGTAATCGTCATGGCATCGTGACTTCAAAATCCCAAGCGCTGGTGAGGAAAGCCTCCAAAAGGCAATAGCCATAAGGCCTAGAAAGCAATAAAAACAAGACAACAAACTCCAGCAACATGAGATGTGCCCTGACGCTATAATAAAATGACCAAACCCAAAAAGCAAAACGACATTAAAGACGGCCATGCCCCAACTCTAGTTTGTGGGTGTGCAAACCTAGAGCTTCGGTTGCGTCGTAAAAAATAACAATATGCAATTATGCCGTCCCAACGTCAACGAATCGCCAATGCAGGCATTAGTTTTCGACGTAGGGACGAGGCTGGCGGTTCTGGTACCCGCCGCGGTTTTGGCCGCCGCGGCCCGGCCACGGAAGCCAGCACGACCACGGCCACGATAGTTGTTGCGATGGCCACCATCAACGCTACCCTGACCAAAAGTCTCCATGTTCTTCCGCTGCTCCTCACCACGCCACTCACGGCCGCCGGCCTTTTGACCACCATTAGCGGCGCGTTCTTTGGCTTCGCTTGAGATGTTGTCAAAGAAGGACTTAGACTTGTTGTAAACCGGAGCAGCATTAGCTTCGGCCTCTTCAATAGGCGTGGCGATATCAGACTCAGGAGCAGCCTGCTGCTCAGGTGACTTAATCTCATCTTTATTAAACTTGGCATTGGCGGTAGCAAAGTCAAAGTCTTCAGATGGGACCTCAATCTTGTGATGAGAGCGGCCACCGTACTGGCGGCCACCGCGGTTTTGGTGGCCGCGGTTGTTGGCATTGATACGCATATCATTAACCCGCTTGGAGAGGTTGTCCACCGAGTTGGCAGGGGCCTCAGGGCCAGCGTTCAACTTGGCCATGGCCAAAGCTACGGCAGCCTTTGCGGCTTCCGTCGCATCGTTGATAGCAGCGTCAGTAGGAGCAGCGGTTGGCTTGGCCTGTGAGCCACTGCTAGCCGAAGCTGGAGGTTGGAACTTGGTGGTAGGAGCCTGACCAGGGACAGGAACAGCAGGCTTGCCACTTCTGGAACCAGTGGGAGCACTCTTTTCACCCTCGGGCTTGGGGGCAGCAGCCTTCTCAGCCTCAGCAACAGGTTTCTGAGGACCAGAGGTCGACGGCTGGTCCTTCTTTTCAGCAGGACCAGCAGGCTGGTTCTTGGGCGGCTGGGAGACGGGAGGCCCGTTCATAGGGCCAGGACCGCCGGGAACAGTGCCCATTCCCGGAGGGTAAGGGTAGTTGCCCCAAGGAGCAGGGCCGCCCGGGCCAGGAGGGCCAGGAGGAAAGTTTCCTGGTCCACCAGGACCCCAGCCATTAGGATGGTAGGGCATGCCGCCGTAGCCACCGGGTCCGGGTCCCGGCATAGGGCCACCTCTACCCCAAGATCCAGGAGCACCGTAGAAAGTGTTGTTGTTGTATCCATATCCAGGAGCTCCGGGAGCTCCAGGCTGAGGTGGTCTCTGGTTGGGAGGTCCTGAGGGGGGACCCTGAGCGTCAGGACGAGGACGGGCCTTTGAAAGTTGTTAACGAATGTCACTTTCGAAAATGCAGAAAAAAAAATGAATATAGTGTGTTCCAGATCAGAAGGAAGGCAGCGGAAATCTCGACATGGTTTTGTTTGCGCAATTCCGACTAGATGTTTTACATCCGCAATGGTTCATCATAAAGGAACAAGAGGTACGTTGGGCGTTGTGTGCAAAAGTACTTACACCAAGGATGGCGGGGTCATTAGGGACGGCAGGAGGCTGCGGCTGAGGGGCAGCTGGTTGCTCAATGCGTAGGTCCTTGACATCACTGCCACGGAAGACAATGTAGTCGTAGACCTGGTCCGAGGGAGCTACAAGAGGGCCACTGCCTTCGCGGCCTTCAGTACCAAAGGACTGCACATTCTCAAGAGAAACTGTAGAATCTTCCGAGTTGATCTCGTGTAGAGTTCCTACATAGCTATGCAAAGTCAATATACGTGTCCTAAGCTTGGACCATCAAAGAAATTTACGAAAACGACTTACCGAATATTGCTCTTAGAGATGAGGGAAATGCGCGATCTGCGATGTTGCAGTTAGCATCTGAATGACTGGGACTCAATTGACCAAGAAAAGAAGAGGTCTTACCCAAGGAATTCAGACATCGCGGGGGAAAAGTGCTGCGTGGAAAGCCTGCACGGAGCTTAAAACAAACGGTGAGAAGAAGCAAGAAAGGGCAAATACGAGTATTAACTAAAGTATAAATGAAAAAAAAGCCTCGTATCGATGGCCACGGAAAAGTTTAGAGGAGGTGAGGATGAAAGGGTCGGGAAAAAGAGAAAGGCTATGAGAAAAAGTTGATGCAAAGTTTTGCAGGAAAAAGAGTTGAAAAATTGGGTACGAGAGTGGAAAAGGCTGACAGGGGTAAACTCTGGGTAAATGGCACAGGTGCGCCAACTAGACCGGTTTGGGCGTGTTTTCTATGGGACCTTACTGTTTGGCCTCAGGTACCAACTTATTAGAGCTCCATTTACGGCCCCGAAGCTCCAGAACTAACTTCAGATGGATTTATGCGGTGATCAAGACATGCAGCGCGCCGAAGTATCGTGACTTTTTATGCACGTTGATCCGGCTGATGTTTTCTACATAACATGGCTTCTTCAAGGCCCTTACCATTCATTTCCCAAACACAATGAGCTATACCTTGAGCTAGTCGTTTGGATGCAAAGGCCGTACTACTGACTGCACACTAACCTTGCTGATATTTGGCATTTAGTCATAAATTGTTTGGGCTGTCAGCCACCAGTCCCTTGACTTGTCTGAGCCTGGCTGTTGCAGTCTTGGCTGCAATTCTCTCAGGAGAAGGCTTGTAATGACTGCTGGACGAGCCAAGGCTTGGCTGGCTGGCTCGTTTGTCCAACCCCATTCGCGCCAAGCAATAGTGCCTCCTCATCAATTCACATGGTCTGTCGACTTTTGACTTGGTCTTCATTTACAAAAGCCTTTTCTACGTGCTGATCAGCTGGGCCAACACATTGTTCGCCGCCTATACGCAGTGCATGTCATATAAAAAAGGCAGCAAGATGTACTCTATAGAAAAAGCCAAGCCGGTGCTACTGCTGGTCGGTGCCCAGACTTTTGATTCTCGGGTTGATGGTTTGCTCATCAGGGGAGACAAGGCAGGTTAAATCATGCCCAGACTTGCCAAGTGAAGCTCGCTCCAATCATATCACGGTCGGTGCAGCTGTTGGGAGAAGGAGACCAAGACACACACACAAGACAAGAACAGGAGTATTTTGGCTACGCCTATATAGCCAGAGGGTCGCTGCTTTTGCGTTTCAGTAAAACTATGTCACCTGTCTTGACGGTTCTCAAGATCTAAACACTCTTAATATCAGTATTTTGATTTTTCCTGTTTGCGTCTTCTCTAACTGCCCGCCGCTCTTTCCTCTACTTGTGTTCTACGCTCTTTCATTTAGTTACTCATTTTCGTCAATCTTTGTATTTAATTTTTCATCACCAATCAAATAACTCGCCCACTATGAAGATTACGTTTGTGCTCTCCGCTGTTTTCGCCATGGCCGGCATCATCTCTGCCGGTTCCCCGGCCTGTCTTCTCGCTGCGCTCGGTCGGCAGGACAACCCTGCTGATGTCAGCGGCCTGTGCGACAAGTACCAGAGCGCCATGCTGGGAAACATTACAGAGGTCTGCACTGGCTCTGATCTCACGGCTGCGTACGATGCGTTTGCATCGACGTGCAAGGCCAAGGGCGTCACTGTCTGTACGTGTTATCCGCTAACCCTCTCTGTCACCACTCGCTTATAACTAACGTTGATGTAGCCGATCTACCTTCAGAGTCGACTTCGTCAGCTTCTGCTACCGCTACTTCTTCTGTCTCAAAGTCTTCAAGCGCCTCTGTCTCTGCTACTTCTTCCACTTCCGGCTCTTCATCTTCGTCTTCCGCCACTAGCTCGTCGTCTGCTTCGTCTACCTCCGATTCTACTGGTGCTTCTGCCTCCTCCACCGATGCCGTCACTGCCGGTGCATTGTACCTTGCGCCGTCAATGAACATTTTCCTACCAGGTCTTGCGGCAGCCGGTATTGCTGGTCTTGCTCTATAAATGTGATTTCTTGTCAAAGCACCAATGTCAGCAAGAGCTGTTTTCATAGTCATATAGAATTGTCAAAATCCATGCCATAATTATCTTCTATAAACAGTTATATCATACAAATCATCTACTCGACGCACTAACTTATTTCAACGTAACAATCTCCTCGGAACTGGTCGGGTGGATGGCAACGCAGCTGTCAAAATCGGCCTTGGTAGCACCCATCTTGAGCGCTACGCCAAAGCCCTGCAGCATCTCGCCGCTACCCAGGCCCATAATGTGCAGGCCAACAACCTTTTCCTCCTTGCCGACAACAATCAACTTGTAGTTGGTGGGACCCTTTTGGTCGGGCTCCATCATAGCATAGTACATGGCAGTGAAGCCCGTCTTGTACACCTTGACGTTGTCCTTGCCATACTTCTCAATAGCCTCGGGCTCCGTCAGACCAACACTGCCGACTTCGGGGTGCGAAAACACAACCGAGGGAATGTTTTGGTAATCGAGCTTTAGCGCCTTGAACTCCTCGGGACCAAACAGGCGGTGGGCCAGACGGCGACCAGCAGCAATAGCGACGGGGGTCAACTCAACCTTGCCGCAAACATCACCCAGGGCGTAAATGTTCTCGACGTTGGTGTTTTGGTAGTCATCGGCGACCACGTAGCCCTTCTTGTCGACAGTCACGCCAGCGCTCTCCAGACCCAGGGTCTTGGTAGCAGGCTCACGGCCAATAGCCCAAATCAGGTGGTCAAAGCCGGTATCGGTAGACTCGGTGCCATCGTCACTCTTGTAAGTCAAAGTGAGGGTGCCGTCGGCGGCTTTTTCAACCTTTGTCAGGTTGGTTTTCTTGTGCATGTTCACACCGATGCGCTCATACTCCTTGGTCATGTTCTCCTGGATCATGGGGTCAAAGTGACGCAGGAAAGTCTCGTGGCGGATAAACATGTGCGTCTCGGTGCCCAAGGCATGGAAGACACCGGCGAACTCAACGCCAATGTAGCCTGAGCCGACAATGGCAACCTTCTTGGGCTGTGTGGCAATATCAAAGAAGCCGTCGCTGTTGATGCCCAGCTCGCTACCGGGAATCGACGGGGGCGGCGACGGGTGGCCACCAACGGCAATCAGAATCTTTTTGGCGCGCACAAGCGACTTGGTACCATCGGCCTGGGTCACCTCGACCTCGTTCTTAGATACCAGCTTACCCCAGCCAGCAACGTACTCGACCTGATCCTTGGCGAGGTTGCGCTCGTAGATGCCGTTGAGACGCAGAATATAGGCGTCGCGTTTGGCCTTGAAGCTCGGCCAGTCAAAGGGGGCAGTTTGATCGTAGGAGAAGCCGTAAGCCTTGGACTCCTTGATAGTTTCGGCAATGAAGGCGGCGTTAAAGGTGACCTTTTTGGGAACGCAACTAGAAAAAAAATATATATTAGCAGGGCGCAAGGTGGGGATAAAGATGCAATGAGCAAAGAAAATAGAGGTGCAACTCACCCAACGTTGACGCAGGTACCACCCAGTCTGGAACCCTCGATAATCATGGCGTTGGTGCCGTACTTGGACGCTGCCATACGGGCAGCACCAAGACCACCACTACCACCGCCAATGACGAGAAAGTCGGTTTCCTTGCTAATGGGAGCCATAATGCGCGCCGAGTACGAAAGATGACGATAAATTCCGGCGAGTCTAAGGGGACTTTGCTGACGAGGTTTAGCAGTAACAGAAAGAGAAGCAAGAATGGGAATGCGCATGAAGGGAAACGAGAAGGAAAAAGCAGAGGACGATTTCTGCTTTTAAACAAATGGGAGAAGGAAGCAAGAGATTGAAAGGAGGGATGGCGGAAGCTGACGGAGGGGAAGCACAATATTAATCAAGGTCGGTAGTATGCGATATAATCAGCGATTTTCACCAAGCCAAAAGGTGGGTTGGATTGTTGGTTTGTAAGGCGCAACGAAAAAAAGGTGGTGGGGTACAATACGGGTACTTGGTCGGCCCGTATAAATAACGCAACAATAGCGGCGTTTAGTGACGGGCACCAAGTACCTCTTATCACGTCACTATACCTAGCTTTTACCTTGAATTCCAAATGCGTAAATGCAATGCTGCGCATTCGATTACATGGTCTTTTTCACTGAAACACATATTTATTCCGCTTTCTGACGTCTTATTCTCTGCCAAAATCTGTATTTGTTCGCAATTGCTTGAGTCGCAGTCGGCGATTGGTCTGGCTTTACAGATATTTGGTCGTCTTCGGCGACTAGCTATTATTTGTCAGCAGTTGAGCCTCACTTGTGGCTCTATACGGCGGTATCTTGGTAAAAGTAACAATGTTGATTAGAAAATGGACGATGACTGAGTTGAAAATGGCGTTTGCGTCCGGATTTCAAAAAAAAAAAAAAAAGAAAA